>BFEA01000901.1:302482-329121 GCA_003427395.1 Chara braunii | reverse complement strand
ACAAGGACCTCGAATCCCGGCCCAGGACCAAACGTCCGACTAAGAAAATTATCAAAAAGCAAGAAACCAAAATAGAAGGAGAGACTTCCCCTATGCCCCTCAGCCTCGACTTCTGAATAGGGTTTTTGGTAAGGGACTCTTCAACCCAGGCAAACATTTATCCCAAGTATACTTATGTATACATATATAAGGGTTAAGTATGTGACAATCACTTTTTCACGGTCTCACTGGGATCTCTCACAATAATACGTATATGTGTGATCGCAGACAACCAAATCCAGAATCTGATTCACAGCAAATACCTGCAATTACATCAACGAACCAAATCAACAGCCCACACACTACACAGAGTCAACCCCAACCACCTTCGACGCTCATACCCCTCGCTTTAGCAAGCCCCAAAACCTCCTATCCAACCAACCTTAATTAAATACTCAGCACCTTTGTTAAATGGCCATTCAATAAAAGTCCGGGTGAAACCTTAATAAAACAACGAAATCTCCAGGGCTAAAGCCTTTTAGGTTGAGTGTGGAGGGAGAGTTGAAATTGAGTCGTTGACCGACGAATCGGCAACCGACGCGTTATCCGTGATAACAGTAAGTGGTTCTTAAGGGATCAAGCTGGATCTAGCCCTGAACTTGGATGAAATGATCAAAAGGACCTGAAACACACGGCATACCAATCCCCAAACTAAGATCATAAGTGTATCGAGAATATAACTCCATAATACATCCTCTCTCAAAATCTCCCTATAAGCTAAACTTAAGTCTACTTTTAAACCAAATGCTTAAGTTAAAGGTAAACCAACTACGGAATCTTCCCTATTCTGGGTGGATTGTCTGAATCGCCCCCTGTCCAAATATAGTCTATCTCTTTTAAACTATGAAAATTTCGGCAGCGCTTCCCGTAGGAAAAGTGTCTTTCCAGAATTTATATAAGCTCAAATATGAACACCGAAATAATCTCTAAGTCTGGAAAGTCAAATTTTGTCTAACTCTCTGAATTAGTAAAAATTTGGGCAGCACTCCCTTTAGAAAATGAGACTTTCAGATTTATACTATCCAGATATAAAGCAGAAAATTAATCTCTAAGTCTGGAAAGTCAAATTTTGTCTAACTCTCTGAATTAGTAAAAATTTGGGCAGCACTCCCTTTAGAAAATGAGACTTTCCAGATTTATACTAAGCCAGATATAAAGCAGAAAATAATCTCTAACTCCTGAAAAGTCAAATTTTGTCTAACTCTCTGAATTAGTAGAAATTTGGGCAGCACTCCCTTTAGAAAAGGAGACTTCCCAGATTTATACTAAGTCAGATATGAACTCGAACAACAGCTCGAGCTCAACTTTAGACTGAATTTAACTAACTTCTTTAATTTTGTATAAAATTTCGGCAGCACTCCCTCTAGAAAAGTGTTATTCTAAAATTTATACAAGACTAAGTTCAGATTTTGAAAGTAACTTTGGTTTCCCAAAGTTCAATTTTGTCTAACTCCCTGAATTAGCAAAAATTTGGGCAGCACTCCCTTTAGAAAATGAGACTTCCCAGATTTTAACTAAGCCAGATATATGGAAAAGACAAGTTGAACTCTGACAAGTCAAAAGTTGACTAACTTCTTGGATTTGTAAAAATTTCAGCAGCACTTCCCGTAGGAAAAGTAGCTTGCCAAGATTTATACAAAGCCAAGTATAAAAAAAAATCTCAGAAAATGCAGGAATTGACCTAAGTAAAAAAAAGTTATTACAGAAAATGCAGGAATTTACACTAACTCCTATGRCTCTAGCACGTGGCGAGCAACTAAAGTAACTACCTGTAGAACTAAAATCCAAACAAACTAGTCATCCCATCCAGTCACATGCAAATCAAACCACGAATGTAAGTACTCTCACCATCCCAAGTTCATTTCATATAAATAGCTCGTGAATCTTCAAGTTCTTGAATCCTTATACCCATCTTACATAAGACATAAAGCTGGACCATTCGCCATGGAAACAATGCCCTGGTTGTCTTTATGATATACACGAACAGGTTGCACAACTACTTCTTTCTTCTTTTGGGCAGATGACTAGGCCATTCGCCATGGAAACAATGCCTAGTCGCCCTGAGCTGTTTAATATCCAAAGTTTTAGTATTTCTCTGACTTTGTTAAAAAAATAAAAGACAAATATGGGCAGGGGACTGAACCATTCACAGAAGAAACAATGTTCAGCTTGCCCCAAACTATTTTCATTTATACTCTGTATTTTCCCGTCCCTCTTCTCAATGATATGGCTTAACGCTGGACAATTCACAGTAGAAACAATGCCCAACTGCCAGTTCATATGCAAATATACATTAAATACTTTCCTTTATACTTAGTTTAAATTATGTGCGTGGTTTTTAGGCTAAACCATTTACCATGGAAACAATGCTTAGCCTTAKACAAAAAATTCTCCCTCAGAATAAACAAGAATTTAAACCCCTTCAATCAGACAAACCTTCAGAGTTAACTAAGGTAGCCAGACCATTCACAGTAGAAACAATGTCTGGTTCCCCAGAAAACAATTAAATAAACACAGCGACCAGGCCATTCACAGTAGAAACAATGCTTAGTCCTGCAGAAAACAGCCAAATAAACATAGCCCTAAGCCATTCACAGTAGAAACAATGCTCAAGCTTTGGTTGACCCGGTCAACGCATGCAGTCTACCTTCCTCCCACCTTCCCCCAGTTCATCCTTAGTCTGCTTTCAATCAGAACAAAGTAGAAACTTAGGCTTCACTCTCACACATTCTTTCCAGTTAGTCTCATTAGGTCATGAAGAGAAAACAAAAACCATAGGGACAATCGCATGCATACAATAGTCGTACTGCAGGGGGATAGGCAAACATGGGTGATAGTGGGTCATATAGATGAAAGATAGTATACCTGACGATTCCCTGCCTCCAGAACTCCTCCTGAGTTCTTGCAGAGCTCCCGCAATCGGTCGGTGGACTCCCCATAGAGTCTTGACGCGGACCTACGGGTTGCAATCCCGCCTGCCGCCTTCCCCTCGTAACCAGCAGACTAGACTTAGATTTTGAAAGATAGAAAGAGAAGGGTTTGAGACTCTCAGATATAAGAGGGGTGCTCTCAAATTCGCGCGAGAGGGCCTTGGTACCTTCAGCGCCTGAGGGTCGCGCAATGGTAGCCAAAGTGGCAGCTTGGTCAAACCGGAGCAAACCTGTAAAACTCAACCCTCCTGTCGAACCCTTAATTCACAGTAGTAACCCCCTTTCTCAAACCCAGCCGCACTACATAGCGCCCTGCAGCAGTTGGCAATAGCCAGCAGCAACACCCAGTTGTATACAACAATCCACAACGGACGCAGTAGCGGTTTGCGTGCAGTATGCAGTTGCGGTCCGTGCACCGCTAACCGCTGCCCATCATTTGTAGCGTGCTAGGATATGCTAATACACAGGGCAATGAGTGGTGATGGCGTGGTAGCAAGCTCATCACACCAACGAACTCCTCCTCAAGCGGCTGCAACGGTGCCTCACCAACTGACTATCTCATCTGCACCATGTAGCTGGCCTGCTGTTGCTTTGTCCAGCAGTAAGCGGCGTTGCCAACTGTTGAGTGAGCCTGTAGCCCACAACTTGCCCTTTTCCCAAGTACTCCGAACCTCAAGGTGGGCAGCACACCAGCCAGTATGCCACCTCACAACTTCGGCCGATGAAGAGCGCGTCACCTTGCCAACAAACAGGCAAACAGGCAAACTTGCCCTCCCCAGGGCGTTCCCTCAGCGAGTCAGCCAAACAGTAGATATGTAGCACTCCTTGCTGCTCCACTAAACTGGGAAGGACAGTGCCGCAGCCCGCAGGTAAGCCCTCAGTCCCTTAGCTCGTCCGCCCCGTTACTTTTGTTTCTAAGGAGATAGGCAGTGCCCTTGTCAACAGGTAAGCCTCCAGCCCAACTGCTCGCTTCTCACCTCACTGCTCACTCCCCCACTACTCCTCGGTTTGTCAGATCTGTGCTGAATTCGGACGAATCTACCGCTGGAGCATGGAAACGTACATTGCTACTACGGCCAGCTACGAGGTAAGTCACCCCGCCCTTTGGAGCACAACAACACACGACTCACTCACACCATGACCGAACCTCCAGACCGTCGGCTTCCACCACCTACTGAGTCGGGGAGCTACCCCGACAGCCGCCCGTCCTCGTTTGCAGGCCGCACATACACCCCGGACCGAGCGACCTCCACCTCCATGTACCTGACCCGTAATGGTGGTCAGGTTCGCTGGCGTGACTGTGCGCTTCGTCACGGATCCCCTTCAAGTACGAGTGCCTCTGGTGTGGTGAGTCCTCCTCCCTCTCTCTCTCTCTCTCCATTCCAACCCGCTGGCCTGCTCACTCCCACCACCCTTAGTCTTTTCCTGATGCACCTGGCGTCAACCACGTCCAGGCTCACTCAGTTTTATTTTCAGCCTTTCCCCGCCATACACAGCGCAAGCATTCTCTTACTAATCTCTCTTCTTACTAACCTTTCTCCAAATCCGACTTCGCCAATCGGTTCTTTACGCCAAAAAAAACTCCCCGTAGCCTTTTGTCTCGCTCAAATCCATCGAGATTCGAGCGAGATATAGACTTTCTATTCTCGTCGAGTTTTCCTCCTCGACACTCCCGGCGCACTCACTTTTCTACTAACCTCCCATCTTGCTAACTCCCACCTAAAACTGACCCCATATCCCAATTCGCAACTACCTAAAACCCCTATGTGGTGCCTTTCCTCGCTTGATTCCGCAAGGAATCGAGCGAGATACGGTCTCCCTTGTTCTCTTTCCAACACCCTCGCATAGCCACCGGCGCACGGACCTTCCTTCTTTACTCTTATTCTACTAATCTAACGTAAGAATTGACCCCGCCACTACACTCGCCATGGCCGAAAACCCCCGAGGCGACCCTTCCCCCTCCTGATTCCTTCTAGGATCGCGCGAGCTTCGCGATGTTCTGCCCGCCATCTCCTATCTCCCTCATCGCTCCGCTATTCGACCTCCGAATGTACCCCGACGCGCCCCCCGTCCGGGTTCGTTCTACACATCTTTGCCACTCCGCCTTTGCTCTTTTGCCTGCCTAGTCACCCCGCAGTGGTTCGCCCCGCTTCTACACAGTGCCGCCGCTATCGTCTCTGCCTCGTTCGTTGCAACGCAGCGTTACCTGGCCAACCCGAAGGAGGACTTTGGGAAGATCCGGCTACTAACCGGTTCGATTAGTCTTTCGCCCCTATACCCAAGTCCGACGTTCAACAGCTCCAGCTATCCTGCGGGAAACTTCGGAGGGAACCAACTACTAGACGGTTCGATTAGTCTTTCGCCCCTATATTCCACCAGACGGTGTGCCTCCTGTCTGCGCCGCTGCTCCGCCGCTCGGCCCGTTGTTGCGCCGCGCTGCATTAGCGCCCGTCGGACTGAGGTCCGACGTTACCACCTTCCCTTTTCCTTCACCCCGTCCGGGTTCATTCTGTTCTCCTGTTCGCTACCTGGCCCGCGGGCTGCTGCATAACGCAGCACCACCGACTCCGCCGTCCAGGCTCTCCCTGCCAAGCTCTCTCTTCGCCCCAGCTGCCGGTTTCTTCAGCCTATGGTCCGCGGGCGGCCTGCCACAGCCCTTTCTTACCCCGCTCCGCTCCTACGATGTCCACCACCACCTCGGACCCCCAACGGGCAAACTCCCGTTCAGTCAGTTGGCCGTGGACCCGCGGCCCGCTGTAAGGCCTATACGTGGGCCTTAGTGAGGCGGGCCCCGTACGACCTTCGRCGGTAATTCCAATGAGAACTTTGAAGACCGAAGTGGGAGAAAAAGCCCGCGGGCGAACCGCGTGGGGACGGACGGTGCTCCTCAGCCCGCGCACCAAAATAAAAATAGGATACAGGAATGTCGTCGGCTCCCCAAGCGCGCGAGAACCCGCATGCCAGCCTTAAAAGGCGCGCACTCAAGGTCCTCGGCCGCCGTGACGACCATTAGATCCGGCGTCCCGTCCAAACCAATGCCCCACCGGGGTAGGAAAAATACGACACTAGAATAAAACTATTTTAGAAAACGACACCACCAATCAGACGTCGCCACTAACAAAACCGAGGAGGATAGCCCCACGGCCCTCAACCCCATCGGCCTTCTCCCCGTCTCTCTGCTATCGCGGTGTCGACGTTAGCCGGCCTCGATCCCCGAACCTTCGTAGCAGCAGTCCGATGTCGTAACCTATAGGGCTAAGCCCAAGCCTGAGACCAATATCCGCGGAGCGCCATATAAGCAGTGCGGCGCGGCGCTATGGGCCGACAACCGGCTGCACGGTTCCTAGTGTCCGCGCCAGTTTGCTTATACCATGTCATTATTGCCCTGCGCGCCATCCTACGACACCCCGCTTACCGCACGAAGCCGCACCGTCGTTGCCAATGCCGTTGTCGGGGCCGCTCTCCGCACGCGCGATCGACTCGGTCAAGTGTACCAATCAAAAGGAAACATCCTTAATTCCTGCTTAATCAAAAATAAATAAAATAATAAATAATAAAATAATATCACCAAGCAAAACGACTGAGGTCCGGGCCGGCTTTACGATCAACAACAGAAAAGAATCACGCGCGCCTTAAGCCTGCGCGCCCACACACTCGCTATTGCGGTCAACCACCCAGTCAAAGCAATTACAGACGCAGCCGCGCTTAGCGCGGTACACTTAAACTCTAGACCAAAACTATTTTCTGTCACTTGCAAAAACCAGGGCGGATACCCTTGTAAGGGTATTCGCACCGACACCGTTTTCGCCGGGCGGACCCCCCTGGGCCCAACTAGCCGGGCGCCAGCCCTGCCTAGAAAAAAAAAAAAAAAAAAACCTGAAGGCGAAGGGGGAGGGAGGGAGGGGGCAAGACTCCGCAAGAGTGAGAAAGAAAATGCATCTTCCTTCATTTTGGAGGAAGATTCATTCTCATTTTAGCACTTTGACACGGTGTCGCACCAAATACCTTTACAAGGGTATTTGGCTTGGTTTTTGCAAGACACGTCGATGCGGCCTCGTCCGGAGATGACGGCACGCTCGTGCGGGACTTGCGGCCCCTCGTCCTCCTACCTGTTCGCGTGCCCTAGCGTTTATTTTTATTTTTGACTATATTTATTTTTTCTATTTTCATGTTTTTCTTATACCTTTGACTCGGTGGTCGGTTTCGAGAACGGTATCTTGATCAACGGGCATGGCCAGTTGCCATGTCGACGAGCACAGAGGCCGACACGGCAGTCGAGGACGATGAGCACTCATTACCAATTTTTCAACCATGGACCGAACAGGTTAATGTGCACCAAGACTGGTGGGTGCTTTGGGCCACGGCACAGAAGAAAACCTGGGTGACGGGGGCAGTTTGAGGATGTACGGCCTGCCACCAGCCGTCTGCTGCAAGAGGTTTGAGTGTGAACGTGCCCGTTAAGACTCGATGGACGGGGAATTGTGCCTTCGCGCAGCGGGCCAGAGGGTGTCGGGGCGGAAGCCGCCTTGCTCAAGCAAACTAGCCATTGGAGGGGACCTTCTTCCGCATTAATCGCCTAAGTCTTGGCGGGATATCTGGTTCTACCTTAGAGATCTGCACTTACGCTGCGGGTTTCACAGCAAGCTTGCGCCCTACTAATCGTCGTGGGCATCGGGTCACTGCGACGGACGTGCGTAAGTCGCACGCTGCAACGCCATGGGCCTTGGGCGTTGGTCGCATTCGTGAGATGAGTGGTTGCACCCTCTTTAGCGGATATCGACTTTCAAGACTGTCGTCCTGATGTCTATATCAGTCCCCAATCTTCACGACATCGGGGTTGGCATGCTCCGTAGCACTGAGGGGGAGTAACGGTCAGCGGAGGAAGAAGGAAAGAACCCGGGCGGCTTTTTGCGCCGGGTGCGTTCGGAGCGGGAGATGGCAGGAAACGAGCGTAGTGAGAGGAGAAAGAGCGGTTCTCGCTCGTTTGACGAGCGATTTAGGTAAGGGGAAGATGGTTTTGGGGGGGGGTAGATAGGGCGAAACGGATGATGACGTTAGTTTTATAAGAAAGCTAGTGATATGGGAGTTAATAGAGAAGGACATTGCGCGGAGATGGCGGAAGCGAATGAGAAAGGAAAGTGACGAGGGTAGAAAGGGAATAGCACCCCCAATCCTTAGCGGACTTTGGCAAACCAAGAGCCGAATCCGAGGTTCTAGGGTAGGGCGAATCGGATAGCGAGGTTAGATTTAGTACAAAGTTGGTAGAATAAAAGTTAGTAAGGGAAAAAGCAGCGAAGAGATGTCGAGGAGAGTGGGCATGGTAGGAGGAGGGACTGATATCTTCCCCGATTCTTTATAGAATCGGGCGGGGTAAAGTTTAAAGAGGAGGTCTTGGACTACGACAAGCACGATAGCATCGACAGATTCCACGTTTGGGCATCACTTTGGCAGTTAGGTGGTTAAGAGCTCCACGGGTAATGAGGTGGGATGTATCTTTCAAGTTCCTTGTTTCAGTGGAAGATTCATTATCATGTTGCACTAGCAAACGCACTAATAGGATCTTGAGCTAGAGTGACGGATTCGGCGGTGCAAGGTGCGGGGCTACGCGAGGAAGAGGTTGAAAAAAGGAAAGTGATTTTACCCACGTTGTAGTGGAAGGTTCACTCTCAATTTACACATTCGGTGAATCGTGAGATAAGGTCGTCCATCCGTAGGGCATTCAACTTCCAGTTGTGGTTTGTACGATCTGGTGGTTTGTTTAAAGAGCTCTCGTGATTGTGTTTGTTATCGTAACTAAGTCTATAAAGCGAACGTCTTTCAGGCCGTCAATCGAGTCAGCATATCCAAAGTTATGCCCGACGACGAAATTCCTTCGATCAGAAGAGGCCGAACTCGCCGTCGTATGTCGCGCCTACCCGACTTCGGCCGAGGATCCCGTTTGAACCTGCTGAAGAAGGTGAACTCTCTCCATCCGCTCTCGCGCATGACTTGAAGGTAGCAAGAGGTAAGTTTCACGGAGCAAGAGGTGATAGGAGTTGCGCGTGAATGAGATAGCTAGAAGCAGAGGAGAGTGGAAACAGGCATTGACAGAGAATGGGCGAGATTGGGTGTGAGACAAAGGAATAAAGTAGGGACGTGAGAGAGAAAGAAGGATGAGGAAGATGAGAGTTTTCACAAAGGAGGAGGAGAAGGGATCGAAGCACGTACCGACTCCTCATAAAGATCAGCATGAGAAGGATCTGCAGCTGTTTTTCGGTTGATGTTGGTCGGTGCTCGGACGGTATACGGTTGTTGTAATAGCGGGTTGTTATTGCAGTTGTGGGACATCAGATCTGTTTCGGTGCGGGGCATCCGACGTTGTTGCTGCTAGTCGTCGTTCACTGAAGATCTGACTGAGGCCGAGAGGGGGCAGTTGTTGTTGACTGTGTCACAAGGTGAAGAGTTGTTGAGGTTGGCATTGCAGACAGGACTGAGCATCAGGCTGCAAGAGTTGTGATATTGGTTGAGAGACCAGCCAGGCAGGAGTTGTTACTACCACGCGATGCTCGTTATTTTTTAATTGCGGTAGACTGATGCGACTACTTTGGGGTATCGTTGCAAGGGCCGCTGCTAACTAAGTCGTTGTTCCGCCAAGGCAGGTTGCTAGCCAAAAATCGTTGTTGTTACGCCACGGGATCGTGTAGTTTTGTATTGCTGCTCCTGCTAATTGCTGCGAGTTCCTTAAGAAGCAAACGTATAGTTGTTGCAGGGAAGCGGCATCTCAGTTGGAGTTGGGGTTGACGGTTTGAAGGCGGCATTTGGGATTTCGGCAAGAGGGGTCTTTATAAGTAGCAAATCCGGATATCCAACAAGCCAATTTTATTCAGAATTTTCAATCTGGATGAAAATTAAGGATTAATTCCGGATATGAAAAATCCGGCCCTACGCAAAATATTTTTTTTTTACCGTAAAAACAAATAATTTAAAAAAATCTGAAAAACACGTATGTTGTTCATATCAATGATACGAATAACTTTTGGCTAGAGGTCATCTTTGATATCTCAACAGATAATAAGATAAAAAATAAAACAGAAAACGAAAATAATATTTAGGTAAAAAATTATAAAACGAATTAACTTCAATTAAGCATCCCCCCCTCTAAACCCCTTTATTCCCTATCGTATGCCTTTTGAACCCTTCCATGACCTATCAAGTTTTATATGAAACGGAAACGAAGTTCTATTATATTTTGCATACGCAATATCACCTTTTTTTTTTTTTTTTTTTTTTTTTTTTTGGCCATTTTTTTAATCATTCTGATTTTCGGATAATCGTAACCCCCGATTATCGGGCCAGATATTACGACTAGATTATCCGGTCAGATAAGTCGTGTTACCTATGTCTTTATTGTGATTCGGAGGGGCGTCAGAGAGGCAACAACTGGTGAGTTGACGTTAGCCTTGACCAAGCTGTTGAGCACTTTCGCTGTCATTGCAGGGCCTGAGGCGCATGAAGGTATCAAGGCCCTCTCTTGAGAATTGAGTTTATTCCCCTTGTGTATCCCGAGAGTCTGAAACCCCTCTTTCTGCCCTTCTTAATCTAAGTTTAATCATGTCCAGAGAGAAAGGCGGCAGGCGGGATCGCAATCCGTAAGACCGCAAGAAGACTCTGTGGGAACTTTACCCACTGATTGCGGGAGCTCTGCCGGAACTCAGGAGGAGTTCTGGAGGCAGGGAACGAAGAGGTAATCATTTGTTGTCCCTCTATAAACCCAGTTGTAACCCCTATCTGTATTTCTTGTTATTATTGACTGAGTATGTTGCTTGCATCCCTACTTTGACTTTATGTTTGACTTTCAGGACACAAACCACACTTAATAAAGAAATGTTTGTGTAATTTCAGTTTCAGTTTTGTTGTATTGACTGAAAGCAGATTGTGAAAAAGGGATGCATCTGGGGGAAAGGTGGGAGGAAGGTTGTACTGCCTGAGTCTGACTGGGTCAATCAAAGGCTGGGCAAGTCTCCATAAAGGACCATATATGTTTCATAAGTTTGGGTCGTCTCAGTCGAATACCACGTATACGCTTGAACCAAAATGTTATAATTTGGCTATATTTTACTACTACTTTATCTATGAGCGGGCTAGTCAGACACTGTCCCATAAGTTTGGGTGGTCTGACTATAGCTTCTCAAAAACTTAAGAGATTGTCAATTAAGAGTAAACTTGTGGTAAGAAGGGGCAGGCTGAATCTCGAGCTAAGATGATCAGTTCAGTCATATGTTACCTTAAAATATTAAGTGCAGATAATTATATATAACGGGGATACTTAAACAGCTCAGAGCGACTAGGATGGAGAACCTAGTCATGTGTCCAAGGAAGATAAAAGTTATAGTGCCCTCTGTTTGTGTATACTCAATGGTTGAGCTAGACATAGTTCCATAAGTTTTGGTGGTCTAGCTTTATGTCTTATGTAAGCTGGGTATAAAAAGATAAATCATTGAAAGACTACGAACTATTGTTTGACAAGATTAACTTTAAGACTGGTGAAAGTACTTACCCGTATGGTTTGGTATTGCATGTGATTGAGGGGGATCACTGCTTACTCCAAGTTCCAGTTTGATAGGTAGTTATTTTAGATGCTCACCACGTGCCAGAGTCATAGGAGTTAGTTCAATTTTTGCATTCTGTGAGGTAACTTTCTTTTACTTAGGTCGATTCTCGTATTTTCTATGATCATTTGTTATACTTCGCTTTATATAAATCTTTGTAAGCTGCTTTCTATACAGGAAACGCTGCCGAAATTTTTACAAATCTAAGGAGTTAGTCAAATTTGACTTTCAATAGTTCAACTTTTTGTCTAAGTTTATACCTCACTTGGTAAGAATCTGGAAAACCTTCTGTTCTGGGGGAAGTGTTACCCAAATTTTTACTAATTAGGGAGTTAGACAAAATTTAACTTTGGAAAGTCAAGCTTCTCTTAGATTCTGAACTTAGCTTTGTATAAAATTTGGAAAGTTACTTTCTCTACGGGAAGCGCTGCCGAAATTTCTACAGATTTAAGGAGTTGGTTAAATTTTATCTTGACAGGAATTCAAGTCTTATGTTGAGTTCATATCTGACTTAGTATAAATCAGGGAAGCATATTTTTCTAAAGGAGATGTGGCCCCAATTTTTACTAATTCGGAAAGTTAGACAAAATTTGACTTTGGGAAGTCATAGTTATTTAAGTTTTTCATATTCAGGCTAGTATAAATTATGAGAAGACATTTTTCTTACGGGAAGCGCTGCCGAAATTTTCTTAGTTTAAAAAAGTTGGTTTATATTCTGTCAGGTCGCGACTTTTGGCAATCCACTCTTCATGGGGAAGATTCTGTCATAGGACTACCTCTTCTTAAGCACCGACTTAGAGGTAGACTTAGACTTAGACTTAGTTATTAGGAGAATCTTGAGTGAAAATATGGTATGGAGATTCCTTCTCATGCACTGATAGTCAAGCCTTGTGAATTGGTCTGTCTTTTGTTACACGTCCTTTGTTTGATTGATTCAATTCATGATTTGACTAGTTTCAGCTTAATCGCACGAGATCGTCTTCTGTTATTATTGATAACATGTTGGTTGGTTGATCGCCGACTTGTCGGCTCACGACACAACTTTACTTACACCTGTACCTTAACTTGATGCCTTAGCCTTGAGATTTGATATGTTTCTTTGAGGGTTTTAACCGGACTTCTTTTAATGACCATTATAAAGAATTGATGAGATTTATGGAAAATTGGATTATGGATGAGGCATGAGTGTGTGAGGCGTAAAGTCAGTTATAGAGAACAAGAAAGTTGACCACATTGGTGTATGGCAATGTGGTTATCGTGTGTGTCTGTGTTTTATGCAGGTTTGTATTTGGAGTTTGGCATATGAGTCGTACCTTAGAGACAGTGAGAATGACAACCATATGACGCACGATCTGCATACCTGATGGGTTTACCTCCGCCTCTTTTTTATCTCGAGTTCTGATTTAATATGGGTATTGTGATGCCTATTTATTTACTGAGTGATATTGCTTGTTAATTTTTATAGTTGGACGTTGGAGTCTGTGACAGCCGTCAAAGTCAAACCCCTTGATCTTTCTCCAGGCCCTGGATGACGAGTTTGCCTCCAAGGCCTTGAGAGACGACTGCCACCACAGGTATGAACTTGTATACCACGCACTTTCCGCAGGGTGCAGAAGAGGGCGTGGTTCTCCACCGCATTAGACGGTTGTCTAGTGTCGAGAGATTACCCCGCAGAGCTCGTGTCAACCAACACTTTAGCATCGAACGTGACACTCGATATTATCGAGGACCACGTGGTTATGGGTACTACATAGTACGGGATCAACATAAAAATTCCCACGATAAATAGAAGTTGAAAAAACATTTCATTCAAAATAAATCCTTCATATTTATAAATTATCATTCCAATGTTCGTCCATTTCTAAAATTTTCAGTTTTATTTGGTAAGTTCCCATTTAAATATGAGTTTTCCCTTCCAACTACATCTATTTCTTCAAGATGGAATGAAAGTCTGCATGAGTTTATGAAATGTCTTAATTAAACTTTCATTCTACTATAACAAATACCTTCTGATTTATATTGGATTAACCCATTTACAACCGAAAATCCTTACATGGAATGACAGTCAAATTAAAATATTTCATGAACTCATTCAGACTTTCATTCCATCTCTAACATGCAGTTCAAATAAGAAGGGATACCCCATTCTTGGAATGAAAGTTTTCAAGTAAGACAGAAAATTTTAAAATTTGAGTGACATTTTTCAAGACGGAAAAAAAAATTTAGAATTTAGAATGTAATTTTACTATAGAATGATTATTTAAATTTAGTAAATTGTTTTGTTAATCGTTGCGACAACTTGCATTGCTAGTTGACATGAGAAAACTCTGCGTCCGCGCAGTTTTACAGTAAGTCTCGCACGCAACGCCTATCTGATTTCCGCATCGAAGAGTTATGGGATGACTATAGAAGGGACTAAGAGTGTTGTTGTGTTGTATGTTTTATGTCGTTCTGTATGTGTGAGTGTTGTGGTGTAACGCGTGGTAAGTGGGATGCATCCTAGTCGACCAACGACGAATCGCGCTTGGGACTTCAGCCTCCAATGCGTCGGTTCGCATCTGGATCCGATAGAATCGTAAGACCGCGCACCCCCTATGCTACAACGAACGAGAAACACCCTCGGCTGGTCCACCTCTACAATTGCAACTGATTAGCTTTCGTACTGTGGACTGGTAACTCGGCGGGGATACGCCCACCG
This sequence comes from Chara braunii, assembly GCA_003427395.1. Taxonomy (NCBI): domain Eukaryota; kingdom Viridiplantae; phylum Streptophyta; class Charophyceae; order Charales; family Characeae; genus Chara; species Chara braunii. The sequence goes on along the minus strand of BFEA01000901.1, from coordinate 314,866 downwards.
AAGGGAGGTGACAGCTCCCGCAGGTAGAGGTAAGTCGTACCTCTCGTTGGCCCTATCATGTCGTATGGACTCTCGAGAGGTATGGCTGGCGAACTCGGCCGAAGCAGCTTGCAGAACCTCAATGTGTATCGCAACGAGAAATAGACTAACTCCTGTGTGACGCGGACGGGAGGGTCCCGCTCTGCGTGGTGCAGAACCGATGCGCTCGACAACAAGTTGCACCAGCACGCAAAAGAGAGAGAGAGAGAGAGAGAGAGAGAGAGAGAGAGAGAAAAAAAAAAAAAAAAAAAAAAAAAAATGTAATACCCGTTGTGAAAAAATGGCAGAAAAGTGTTTTACAGTGTGTGGAAATGACGCCAAACGCATTTTGGGGCCTGCAACACTTTTCACCCCACATGGGGGGAAATGAATATAAAGGTTTTGTGGGTGGAGGTTTTTATAACTTTTTCCAACTGTACTATGTACTAAGTTCGACATGCGTGAGAGCTTGATATGTGCATGTCGCTCCTTCTACTGCTCAATTTGTTAGGTATTGTTCGACGTTATTTCATACTAGCATTTCTTATATGTATTTGATTACAATCACGGTCTGACCTGCGTGTATCTTACTGCAATTATGTAGAGAAGTCGTAGTTTGACTATACCCTAATTGTTGCAATTACAACGACTTACTCATTTAGATCTTCGATACGTATCATCCATTCATATATATCCATATTCGTTCATTCATCCAATTCTTCGACCATCTTACCATCTAACCATCCAACTATCCATTCATCCATCCATCCATCCATCCAACCATTCATTCATCCAACCATCAATATTTAACCATCCATATACAACCATCCACATCCAACAATCAATCCAACAATTATAATGTCATAGACTAACATTTGAACCTTATAAAGGCAAGTCTTACGACGTATTCACATTATATTATTTTTTACAAAATCAAAAAAATGCAACGACATAATGGTCAACTGGACAAGTGTTAGCGCACCGTCCTCACAAATGTTTTAATTGGATTGGAAAGCGCGAGGGTCACAACGACGTAGTGTTGATCACCAATGCATACAACCGGTCTTCCTGTCTGATTCAATAATGATGAGGGTGTGTGGTAATTAGAGGAGACAAGTCAATCGGGAAATAAATCACACTCAATATATATTTTCAAGCGACATATTATCAATGACAAAAAAAAACAAAAAAACGAATCTGATTGGTAATACATTTCAAATACGTAAAAAAAAAATTAAAAATCTATTTGACGAATACGAACATCGTGGATGGTAGTTGATCTTCGCTCGTCATCTATGGGCAATACATCGTAATTTATACAAATAATTTTTATTTTTATTTTTATTTTTTAATATATTTTTTTTAATTTTTATTTGCCCTAATTGTTAGGGGCATACTCACACAAGACCCCGAAAATCGTAGAACAACGGAAAAATTTCCTATAATTAAATAATCATTCGATATTAAAATTGCAATCTAAATTTCAAATTTTTATTCCATCTTAAAAAATGTCATTCCAATTTGAAAATTTTTCATCTTACTTGTAAATTTTCATTCAAAGAATAGGGTATCCCTTCTTATTTGGACTGCATGCTAGGGATGGAATAAAAGTCTGGATGAGTTCATGAAATATTTGAATTTGACTGTCATTCTATGTAAGGATTTTCAGTCATAAATAGGTTAATCCAATCTAAATTAGAAGATATTTGTCGTAGTAGAATGAAAATTTAATTAAAATATTTCATAAATTCGTCCAGACTTCCATTCCATCTTGAACAAACAGATGTACTTGGAAGGGAAAGATCATATTTAGACAGGAACTTATCAAATAAAATGGAAAATTTTAAAATTGGACGAACATTGGAATTATAATTTATAAATATGAAGGATTTTTTCTTTATGGAATGTCTTTTCAACTTCCATTTCTCGTGGGAATTTTTATGTTGAATGATAAGATCAGCAACCAGATTGAGTCCTTGTGAAAAAGGGACTCGATTTGGTGGCTCATTTGAAGATTTTGTCATTTTGAGGGCCTAGTGTGAATGATTCTAAATCGAGTTGAACATATATTACTACACTAATGCCTTAGCCAACATGTCGATATTTAAATGTTAATTAAGTGTGGTCGAATGATAAAAGCACATGTAACTGTTTATGATGAATAGATCATGGGCTCGAATCTTGATGTAATAAAATCAATATAATAACATTCGGGCTACTCTTGTTTGAAAAAATAATAATAATAATAATAATAAATAATAATAAATAATAATAAATAATAATAAATAATAATAAATAATAATAATAAAAATAAAACGATAATATTTTTTCATAAGATTATGTCTCGATGATGAAAGTATTTTTACCTTTTTTTTCTCATAGGATTATGTCTTGATCATGAAAGTATTTGATCCCGAAATTTGAGTTCGACTTTGACCAATAAGTTATCTCGCATCATCAAAAATCGGACTCCATTAATTTTGAAAATGAATCCAAAAAACGTGAAATCATACAACGATTTCACAAAAATATCACCTGATTTTAGTTCGGCGTCATAATAGTAACAAAACGAGTAAATAGTCTTTTTTTTTCTAACTCAAAAAATAAATAAATAAAAAGATCTCAACTGAGCAGATGATAATGATAATACCATAATAGTTAAAATTAAGCCTATATTTATATTTTTTTGGTTAAATAACGTTCATTATCATAGAATGCTAGTTTCAATCAAACCTATCGTGTACATAAATAAATTTAAAAGTATATTTTTTTTCTTTTGTTTAAACTTATGAAAACAGATAATTCACTTCATCGATTTATTGTGAAATTGCCGAAATAGGTTTAGTTTAAAGTTTCTCACCATTGTCTTTCGGGACACTCATTAAAATTAAAATAATATAGAAAAAATAAAATTAGCATGACCCCTACGCAAGGATGACACACATAAATTGATAAAGTTTTGAGCACCTTTGGATCGATCGAGAGATGAACACGTTGATAAAGCGGTGAGTTGTACGATGAATGGAAAACGACATGTGGACCGATCGAGGAATGACCCTTGCGTATATATTTATATTATTAAAAAAAAAAAAAAAACGTTGAATGTTCGACCTGATCCAATCCGCCATATACATAAATAGAACCGAAAGTTTAAATTTTTGTTTTTCTTTGTTAAGCTGATCGGAACAGCTGCTACGCTAAGTACACTTTACTTTTTTTAGCCAAATGGCCGAGAACGGTAAAATTCAAAGCTCTCCACCATTGGATCAATAGAGGAATACAAATACTACTCTTGATCTATTCTTAGCCAAATGGTCGAGAAAGGTAAAATTTGAAATTCCCCACCACTAGATCGATCAAGAGACACATATATTATACTATTTTTAGCCATATTGGCCGACAAAAGGTTTAATTACCATTGGATCGATCAAGAGACGGATGTGTCAACAAAGGTCTTAATTATACAATTGATGGAAACGACACGTGCATGGATCGAGGAACATACACTCGACGCGATTGTCGAAAGAACATGTGCATAGATCGAGGAATAAACACATGGAGCGACCAACGAAACGACAGGTGGACGGATCGAGGAATAGACACGTAGAGCAATCAATGAAAGGACACGTGAACATATCGTTGAACAAAAAAACGTAGAGCGATCGATGAAAGGGCATGTGGACAGGGCACTAAGCTGTACATTGACTCGTATAGACCGTATACGGCATATTCTTTTCATGGTTGATGTGGTGAGGCTTATTAGTCCCGCCGCTTTGAAACATCAAAAATTTTGTCAAATCAAGGAACAACCACTATGGTGGAAGGCTATGTGACAACTGCGCATTACCCACTGATCACAACACACACCCTTCAGGGGCCTAGTAGCACAGGTTGATGAGGGCTGCGGGTAGCACTGTTGATAAGGAATGTATAATGGCACTCTTTCCAGTCAAGTGCATCCATAATGAAGGTGTCTATGGTTGGGAGAACACCCTCTCTCTCTCTCTCGTGCATGCGGGTGTGGGCCGTGTAGAAGTGCAAAAATGAGAATGAATCTTCCTCCAAAACGATGGAAGATGCATTCTCTTTCTCGCTCTTGCCCCCTCCCTCCCTGCCCCCTCGGCTTCAGGATGTCCTTTTTCTTTGTTTTTTTTGTGAGGCAGAGCGCCCGGGCATCTGTCAAGCGGGGTCCCCGACCTTCCCGCGTCACCCGGCGTGTCGGAGATGAAGCGGGGAAAGGTACAGGGAAAATTCATAAACACCCCCGCTACAAAACCTTTGTATTCATTTGCCCCCGAACGGGGCAAAAGGTGCCGCAGGCCCCCAAATGACCTTTGGCATCACTTGTGTGTGCACCCTGTAAAACACTTTCCCGCCATTTTTGCACAGCCTTACCGGCCCAGCCAGGGTGCAAAAATGAGAGGAAAAGTCATTTTGGGGCCAGCCACAGCTTTTGCTCCCTTCGGCGGGAAATGAATACAAAAGTTTTGGCGCGAAGAGGTTTTATACCTTTGCCCCGAGATCTTCCGAGAGAGCGCGCTGTTGTTGCCATCGCCAAGGAGCTGGAGATCGATCTGACCCTGGTATTGTGTTTCTCACCTGTCAGTGAGGGCAACTTATATCACCTGACCCGTGTTGGCGAGGTTGTCACCAGTCCGGCCTCATCGGGGCATCGCCGTATGCCGATACATAGATGAACCACGTTCACCGGACGGGATTGGATGAGTTAATTGAACGATTGCCCGGCTGATCGATCGATTCATTGATTGATGGCCTGCTTGCTTGATGATTGCTTGATCATCATTTATGGGATCCGATTGGAGAGATTAATTGAGCGAGTGCCTGGTGATCGGTCGATTCTTTGCTTGATTGGGTGCTTGCTTGACGACTGCTTGATTACTTGATAGCTAATCAACTCCTTGATTTGCTTGATTACTTGATTGCTTGATCAATGGCTTGATTGCGTGCTTTATCGATTGCTGCTTGCTTGTTTGATTGCTTGATTTATTACTTGATTGATTGATTGATTGGTTTATTGATTGGTTTGTTGATTGATCGGTTGAAGCCTTGGTGTCGCCACGAAGTTCAGACTATATATCATGTAAGACGTCGTGTCTTTCTCTGAATTTTAAAAGAGTTGATTACGATCGCTATTTTTGCCTAATTTGCCCAAAATAGTGTTTTTTCGATAAAGAGCTTATTTCTATGACACCAAGTGTATGTCCGGTGAACTCTCTCCTCCTCCTCCTTGGAAATATTTCTGATCCTATTGCAGGATTCTGCCCTGTGCTGGCCAGCGTGAACCCTTGACTGTTTATCTTTGTGTTCTGGACCCCGCGACCTCCCCTCCCTCCTCCCCCCCTCCTCCACCAACCGGAATAAAACGTACGGTCATTACAGTCGTATCTAGACTGAAATGTGACCCAGATTCAGCTATAATAACCGTACGTTAGATTCGGGCGAAGAAGGTAGGAACACACGGCCCCTCGCTCAGTGTTGTTCCTTCATGTTGTAAGAATGGGCTGCGTGGCGCTGTTGTTCTGTTCGTCAGGCCCGTTTATATGTCGTTAAGTGACGCCCACTGTTTTTCTGCGTGGCGCTGTTGTTCTGTTGCTTATCTAACATTTCTTCTGCCCCTCTCATGGAGCCCCTCGTCTTTCGGTTTACCCCTATCACTGTTATGTACCTGCTGCTTATCTACTCCGCTCATCTCTCCCCTTTACCTCGTTCAATGTTATCCGGTTTGCTGTCTTTTGTCGTTGTGCCCCTCTCATGGATCAGTTTAGCTTTCAGTCTACCCCTATCACCGTGATGTAGCATGATGTGGTTGTTGCTTATCTACCCCGCTCATCTATGCCCCGAACCCTCTACCGCCCCGCTCACTCTTTTCCAATGTCTCTCCACCCTGTTCACTGGTGTCCAATATACCTCGCCTTTTGCTGTTCTACCCCTCTCATCTACCTCCTTGTATGTCTGTCTACTCCTCTCAGTGCCATCCAGTGCGCTCTGTCTTTTGCTGTTCTTACAAGCCCCTTCTATTCTGGGGACACAGGGGGAGGTAGGAGCTAGGAAAGGAGAACCTTGCCCTTTTTGCTGTTCTACCCGGCCAATCTACTGGCGTATCTATGTATCTGCCCTGCTCACCTACCGGCTTATCTATCACCGTTATGTACCGTGATCTGGCTCTTGCTTGTCCATCCTGCTCATCTATTACCCTTATCCTCTACGCCCCCGCTCGCTGTTTTCCGTTATCATGTTGTATATTATTAAACTGCCCGCTGCTCTTGTTCCAACTCAATCATCTGTTCCGCTTTCTTGCCCGTCTACCCAGTGTGCTCTGCCTTTTGCTGTTCTACCCCTCTCATCTACCCCCCCTTCCTTATATGTCCGTCTACCCGTCTTAGTGTTATCCAGTGTCTGCTCGGTCTTTTGCTGTTCTACCCCGCTAATCTACCGGCTTTTATCTATCTATCTATCTTCTGCCCTTCTCACCGTCACCAATTCTGCTCTGCCCCTGTTGCTCTTCCTCCCGCTCACTGTTTTGTGGGAATGACAATCCGGGTCCGCCTGTCGATGCCTGTTGCTGTTATTCTGCGTCAGGGCATAGTCAGACTCTGACTCTTTCTGCTGAGCTTTGGACGTGATTACGGTCAGATTCATCCAGGTCTCGCCGTGGTTTCGGACAAATACATTTAGAAAAGTCCTACGCAGTGTGAGTTTGCACTCACTCCTCCATCCCTATCCGGATGTAATTTACTTTTCCCCTCGTAGCTTCGTATTTCATTTTCGGGTTTTCTGGTACCTTATTTTGTTTTATTTTATTTTCACCGTATTTTGATCTCCCTCGATGCCCATAACGAATTCCTCAGGGAAAAAAAAAAAAAAAAAAAAAAAAAAAGAATTCCTTGTGGGTCTTTCACTCCTCTGGAATACAAGTATCAGTCTTCTCCGTTGCCGAGTCCCACTACCGGTAGCAGCGTTGATTTTTCTTAACGCCTGAATCTGGACGGGTTTGAGGAGATATGCAGAATTAGCGTTGAGTTTCCTCGACCGCACATCTTCACAAACACGTCCAGATTCAGGCGTTGAGGAAATTCAACGCTGCTAGTGGGACTCGACGCCCACTCACTCTGTTATCTAATACGCTGTGCCTGCTGCTGCTGCTGTTCATTTTGTTTTTTATTTTTATTTCTTAAATATAACGGGTTCTTTCCCCTCACATCAGTACGGTTCTTTTTTTTTTTTTTTTTTTTTTGGTACCATTTCTCGATTTATGCGTGTCATTCATCTTTGATCAGGGGCCATGGCCCCTGCTAATCTTCTTTCTCTGTATCTTTCCAATTTTAACGGATATGTCCCGAAGGACTGTACGGTCGTGTGTCTTCGATTACGGAAGGGGCAGACATTCCTGTCTCCCTTTCCGATTTCTTGTTTTGTCCTTTAAAAAACAGAAGGAAAAAAAAAAAACAGGCCCTTATAACTTGAGAGAGAGAGAGAGAGAGAGAGAGAGAGAGAGAGAGAGAGAGAGAGAGAGAGAGAGAGAGAGATCACTTCTGCAGATCGACACGTGGCATCGACCTACTGCTTTCTATTTTGAATTCATAGCTGAGATAGAGTTGATTACCTACTAGAGATTATAGAGAGGCTGCACGGGAGACTAATCCTTCTCTTTGGAGAAGTAATCGATGGCTGTCTCCCCAGCCCTAGGACGTACTGGTTACCGATTGTAGAATCGGCACTGTAGATATCTTCATTGGTGTATTTATCATATACTTATGGGACGTCATTGGTGTATTTATCATATACTTATGGGTCGCTGGACCCGGTTTCCAGCAGGTGCAGCTTCCCACCAACAGAACGGAACTCTCTTACCTTAGATCGCCACCTGCTTCGAGATTCTATATTCGGTCCAATTCGGAATTCCGTCACGACGGGAACTGACTTCATCGGTACGACACGTGGCATCTGGCAGGCGGTGGTTACGCTCTTAGGATGCTGCCTTCGATCTCGCGCGCTTTTGAGTGCGCGTGTGGATGCTGCCTTCGATTTGGCGCGCTTCTGAGTGCGCGCGTTTGAAGTTCAAATCTGCAATTCTCGCGCGCTTTTGAGTGCGCGTGGATGCTATTTGGCGCGCTTTTGAGTGCACGTGGATGCTATTTGGCGCGCTTTTGAGGGCGCGTGGATGCTATTTGGCGCGCTTTTGAGTGCGCGTGTTTTGAAGTTCAAATCTGCAATGCTCGCGCGCTTTCGAGTCCGCGCGTGGATGCTGCCTTCGATTCGGCGCGCTTTCCGTCATTTTTGGCTTCTGTACTTGGGAGTCTTTACTGGCCCGTCATCTGTCGGATCGCCTGGCTCGACGGTTTCCGAGTACCTCCAGCGACTGTCGCACAATGGGGTTCCCTTCTCAAATCTTACATCTTTTCCCTCTGCCAGTCCCCCTTGGTCTGCCACATACTCTCTTCGCCACGATCATGACAGAAGGCCGCCTCGTTTCTATCTTTGGATCTGTCTCTGACGGTTTCAAATTCGCCTAATCTCCCCTCCTCACCCCCACCTCTCTCTCTCTCTCTCTCTCTCTCTCTCTCTCTCTCTCTCTCTCTCTCTCTCTCTCTCTCTCTGTGCTCTGCTCGATCTAGCTACGTGGTCTTGTCTTTGCTAAGTTGCGGCTGTGTGCTCCTTCTACATCTCCTTCATTCGGTCTGCCTCTTCCTTCCCCCTCCTCCTCCTCTCTCTCTCTCTCTCTCTTTCTCTCTCTCTCTCTCTCTGTGCTCGATCTAGCTACGTGGTCTTTGCTAAGTTGCGGCTGTTTGCCAGCGGTAGCTTCTTTCAGATATACTTGATCGGTTTTCTGGTTGTAGGTACACGCCCTTTTCTGTCCCCTCACGAGTCCGTCGTTGCTGGTGAAGGGTTGAAACGGCTGTAGGGACATCGCCAGCATGTTACGTCGAGCTATACTGGTCTCGTTTTACAAAAGTACATGTTCCTTTTGCGCGTACTGAAGCCTGTGGTGCTTCCCGTGTGTGGTTTCTCCTTCTCCTGCTCCCTCTCCCTCTCCTCCATCTCGTGCCCCATGATCTGTGCTCTCGTTTGCCATCTCTCTCTCTCTCTCTCTCTCTCTCTCTCTCTCTCTCTCTCTCTCTCTCTCTCTCACGTTTGTTTGGCTCAGGCATTTTACTGTGCGGTTTCTTTCCCAGTTGTGTTGTTGATCTCGTGTTCTCTTCGTATCAAACCTGAGTAGGGGACCACACATCACATCCTCTGCGGTTCTTTTTGTGCGTACGGAAGCTTATGGCTTTTCTCTTCGTATCAAACCTGAGTGGTGGAGGCTTCGTTTGCAATATGATCTGTTTGTCTTCTTGTGAGTTGACGTCGGCGATGTCCACTTGATTGGAGCACACGTCTTTTTTCTTTTTTTTTTTTCCCTTCTGGGGGTTACCTGTTCGGTGGCTCATTCCCGGCAAGCATAAGGAAGGCAGCGATAATACCTGGAAAACATCAGTGAGCCCAAGGGCTTCTGTAAATTTGTAAAATGAGTCCTGTCGAATTGGCAGTAAGCCGAATGTGCACAGTGCCAGAATGGATTGCACAGACTTTTTTTTTTTTTTTTTTTTAATTCTTGTTAAAGCCTTCCGTAATTAACTTGAGGTAACCTTATGGTCGCCCACATACTGGGAGACTAGCTACACATCTTGGTTGCTGTTCACTGGACCATTTCCAGAGAGGAGGGGGGGGAGGGGAGGGGGGATTGCAGAAATAGCGCGTTTTTGCAACGAACGTGCGAACCCGGCCGCAAATATTTTTGGTGTGAAACTACCGGGACCTAGCTGAAAAGCTGCAACGAAAAAAGATGTATTTAAAAAAAAAAAAAAAAAAGATGTACTTTTGCAACGAAACGAAAGATGTACATTTGCAACGAAGCGAAAGATGTACGTTTGCTACGAAACGGCGAAAGATGTACTTTTGCAAGGAAACAAATACGAATAAAATTAATTTTCTTGTTACTGTTATTACTTATTATTATTTTGGTTTTCAGTGTAGCCTTTTGTCTTCTTGGTAATCTCACAGCAGTCCGTGGCATGTCGCTGCAGGTGGAGGACGTCCACGTCGTACTAGACGTGGCAGGTGGAGAGATCTGTCTGCAACGTCTCACTTCACTGACATTGACATTGTCAAGTGTTGAGATCGGCGGGACCTATTACTAGGCGGTTGCAATCTTCAGAGCTACAGGATGGCGACACGTAGCCATGATCGACTGGTATTCCGCTTTGTTGTCTTCGCCTGCTTGTTGATGATCTGGTCGGAGAGGCCGTCATCTTTTGCCTCCGCCTCGGGAAGGCACCTAAGGTTCTCTGGTTCTGGATGGAATCAAGAAGGTGACAATGACCGTTCAAGGTGGATGCAAGAGGGGGAAGTCATGCCGGGCTCTCAGTGTTCTGTCGATTTCAAGAGTCTGGATTTCTCCACCCTGCGAGATATGTGTCCCCCTTCAGAGACGGTAGATATCATATGCTGCCTGCCTCTGGCACGGATAGTCAGCGGCTTACCTCTTGATCCGTCTATAATGTCAGAGACGTGCAGAAATGACTTCTTCCAGGCCCTCACCGAGGCCGGGTTCGATCCCAACCAGCTGCTAGGCGTCTGCATGCCTCATCTGGCTCCGTTGGTGCAGACAGGCAAGGCCTTCTCCACTAAATCCCTCCCTAGCCTACCCATTGCGGGAGGGGTCTCCGCGACCGAAGTGGCTAACACTGCCGCGAAGGCATACGCCAAACTGGTCAACCCAGCTCAAGGGTCCTTGGAGACCGAAGGAGGGGGTGGAAGTGGGTCAGATGTGGTCAGTGTACTTCGCAAAACTGCCAAGAAGGCGTACACCGAACTAGGAAACGCAGCTCCAGCGTCCTTCATCGCAGGACTCCGAGGGAGTGAGGGTGGTCCCGATGTGGTTGGGAAACTTGGGCGACTTGGTAAAATTGTCAAGAAGGTCTACACCGCACTGGGAAGCACAGCTCTAGCGTCGTCGTCGTTAAACATCGAAGGAGGGAGTCAGAGTGGCTCATCAGATGTGGCGGTCTCCTCCTCCGAGTCTGGACAACAAGTCGATGGGGAAAAGAGCTCCTTGGAACAAGGACTTGTCTCGAGTGAAGCCCCCCACTCTATCGGATCTGATGAGTGGAGTGAGCTTTCACAAACCGCCCCCCTTAGCTCTAGTTACGATGAAGCGGCCCTATCGAGCCTGTACGAGGACGTCTTGCAAGCGTCCTTGGGGAGTTTTGCTAGCGACTATATAGCTTCATCCGAATCGAGTCAAGGAGGGGACAGCAAGGACGGCGACTTGGCGAGTGGTTCGGGTACCCTTTATGCGCCTTCATCCCAGTCAGGACAACATGGAGGCAGCGAGAAGAAGTCGACTGAAATGGGAGCCCCTGCAAGTGAAGCCCCCCTCTCGGGATCTCATGATTCTGAGTCGGACAAGTTGAAACCTCTCCCCAAATCAAGCGGTGAATCTGCCCCATCCAGTTCTCCTTCGTCTGCATCTGGACAGAATTCCAGTCCTCCTTCGTCTGCATCGGGACAACATGGGGTCAGCGCAGAGAAGTCTACCAAGGGAGGAGCCCCTGCAAGTGAAGCCCCCCTCTCGGGGTCTGATGATTCTGAGTCGGACAAGTCGAAACCCCTCCCCAAATCAAGTGGTGAATCTGCCGCATCCGAAGCAAGTCAGACTGAGTCTGGCACCAATGCACCTTCCTCTGAGTTTGGAAAACAAGGGGACGGGAAGGGGACCTCGAGCAAAGGAGCCCCCGCAAGCCAAGCCCACGACTCGGGCATCTGAGCTGGGGACTGGCACTGAGCAGAAGCCTGGTACACAGGAGGGCCGGGACACCGCGCCCTCCGACAACGTGTGCGGATGATGGCTCTCCCTGTGCATGCAGTGGCGTGGATGTTGCACCCGCTCCACCGATCACCTCGACTATTTGACGACTATGCGTCTGGTGTCTCTGCCCCGTGAGAACCACCTTTCTCCATCTCAGGTGGTCAAGCCGCCTCCTGAAGTCTGTACCTTTAGACTTTTCCCCCCACCCCCTCGCCCTTTCTCTTGGTTGTCCCTGCCTTTGTCTCTACTTCTCGCTGTGTCTGTCCCTTCATCATCATCTCTGCCCGATGAATCCCTCCCATTCTCTCTTCTCCATCTCTCTCTTCCTCTCTTCCTCTCCCTTCCCCTCCCTCTCTTCCTCTGTGTATGTGTGTGTCTCTCTCTCTCACAGACACATGTACACAATCGGATTCCTCTCTCTCTCTCTCTCTCTCTCTCTCTCTCTCTCTCTCTCTCTCTCTCTCTCTCTCTCTCTCTCTCTCTCTCTCTCTCTC
>BFEA01000901.1:210184-222701 GCA_003427395.1 Chara braunii | reverse complement strand
AAATTGCAATATGAAATGAGCGGAAAAGTATATTGAATCCGGATAAGGATGGAGGAGTGAGTGCAAACTCATACCACATACGACTTTTCTAAATGTATTAGACAGAAATCAAGGCCAGACCTGGATGCATTTGACCGGAATCACGTCATTAGTACAACATGATAACGGAAAACATCGCGCGGGGACGTGGAGGATAAGGGTAATAGCTGAGCAGGATGGACAAGCCGGTAAGTGAGAAGGGCAGATACATAGATAAGCCGGTAGATTGGCGGGGTAGAACAGCAAAAAGGGCAAGGTTCTCCTCTTCTAGCTGCTACCTCCCCCTGTCTCCCCAGAATAGAAGGGGCTTGTAAGAACAGCAAAAGACAGAGCGCACTGGATAACACTGAGAGGGGTAGACAGACATGTAAGGAGGTAGATGAGAGGGGTAGAACAGCAAATAAGGCGGGGTACATTGGACACCAGTGAACAGGGTGGACAGTCATGAAAGCGGGACAGATGATTGACTTGAAACAACAGCAGCAGGCAATTGATTAATACAACGTAGTGGAAAAGAGCGAGCGGGGGGTTAGGGGGTAACGGGCATAGATGAGCGGGGTAGATAAGCAAAAACCAGATCATGCTACATAACGGTGATAGTGGTAGACTGAAAGCTAAGTTGTTCCATGAGAAGGGCAAAACGGCAAAAGACACAGAAAACCGGATACTATTGAGCGGACTGAAGGGAACAGATGAGCGGGATAGATCCGCAACAGGTACATTACAGTGATAGGTGTAAACTGAAAGATAAGGGGCTCCATGAGAGGGGCAGAATAGCAAAAGCCAGATAACACCGGGGCCGAGGTCCCACTAGCAAAAAGGATAGGATCGAGCTCCTGAATCTGGATGTCTTTTAAGCACAGATGCATAAAAGCAGTTCAATCTCGATTTTCTGCACCCTTTGAACGAACACGTCCAGATTCCAGCATTCTACCCGATCCTCTTTGCTAGTGGCACCACGCCCCGGATGACAGCGAGTGGGTTAAGGGAGATAGATAAGAGTTCAGATAAGCGACAGGCAGGGCATGCTTCACAATGGTGATACGCGTACTGGACGAACGGATAAGCGGCTATATATAAGAGGGGCAGAACAGCAAAAGGCAGAGCAAGCCGGATAACAATGAGCCCTGAAAAGGGGATAGATGAGCGGGGTAGATATATAAGCAACACGCGACCCCCACTAAATAATGGCGAGAGGGGTAGACCCATAGATAAGCGGGTAGACGAGAGGGTAGATCACCAAAACTGGAAAACAGTGGGCGTGACATAAGAACACGTAAACGGGCCAGACCAGCAGAACAACAGCGCCACTCAGCCTATTCTTACAACATGAAGGAACAACAGCGAGCGAGGGGCCATCTGTTCCTAGCTTCGTCGTCCGAGTCAAACGTACGGTTATTATAGCTGAATCTGGGTCACATTTCAGTCTAGATACGACTGTAATGACCGTACGTTTTATTCGGGTTGGTGGAGGAGGGGGGGGGGGKAGGGAGGGGAGGCCGTGCTGTCCAGAACACAAAGATAAACAGTCAAGGGTTCACGCTGGCCAGCACAGGGCAGAATCCTGCAATAGGATGACAAATATTTCCAAGGAGGAGGAGGAGAGGGTTCAACGGACATACACTTGGTGTCATAGAAATAAGCTCTATCAAAAACACACTATTATGAGCAAATTACGCAAGAATAGCGATCGTTATCAAATCTTTTCAAATTCAGAGAAAGACACGACGTCTTACATGACATAGTCTAAACTTCGTGGCGACATGAAGGCCACAATCAATCAATCAATAAACCAATCAATCAATAAACCAATCAATCAAGTAATCAATCAAGTAATCAACCAATCAAGCAATCAATCAAGTAATCAAGCAAACATTCAAGTAATTGATCAAGCAATCAGGCAAGCAATTGATAAAGCAAATCAAGGAATTGATTAGCGATCAAGTAATGAAGCAATCATCAAGCAAGGAATTGATTAGCTATCAAGCAATCAAGCAGTCGTCAAGCAAGCACCCAATCAAGCAATGAATCGACCGATCACCAGGCACGCGTTCAGTTAATATCTCCAATCGGGATCCACAAATCAACATGATCAAGCAGTCAAGTAATCAAACAATCATCAAGCAAGCACCCAATCAATCAATGAATCGATCGATCAGCCGGGCAATCGTTCAATTAATTCATCCAATCCGATCCGACGAACGTGATTTATCTATGTATCGTTGGATCAGTCAGGCGATCAAAACCACTCCCGGTATAAGGCCGTGCCCCGATAAGGTCGGACTGGTGACAACCTCACCAATAGGGGTCAGGTGATATAAGTTCCCCTCACTGACAGGTGAGAAACACAATACCAGGGTCAGATCGATTCCCAGCTCCTTGGCGATGGCAACAACAACCGCGCGCGCCCTCGGAAGGAAGATCTTTATTCGCTCTAAGAATCGCTGTTCGCCGAGGGAGAGCATCGGCTATCTCCCGCGCTCCGTACACCACGCGTACCTCGGCTATATATCGGCCGCGGGCGTGCCCGTAAACGCGCCTTAAGAAGTCTGGCGTCGAGTCGGTCGACCAAGCCCAACGGGCCGTCGCAGCGAAAAAGGCGGGCAATTTCTAAATTCCAAAAACGAAAAAAAACGAAAACAAACGAAAACAAACGAAAAGAAAAACAAAAACAAAAAGAAAAAGGAACGCGCCGAAAAACCAAAAGACAAAAAATATGACAAACAAAAGCTTACACACAAACAAACGCGCGGGGAGAGAGAGAGAGAGAGATATTCCCGCCGTTTGTTTGTGAGTAAAATGGGAATGAATCTTCCCACGAACAATGGAGAATTCATTCCCGCTTTCACATGCAAACGAACGCGCGAACAAGGGAGAATTCATTCCCCCTTTTCCATGCAAACAAACGCGCAGGAGAGAGAGAGAGAGAGAGAGAGAGAGAGAGAGAGAGAGAGAGAATTCTGGTGCGTTTGGCTGGTGCGTTTGGAGCAAGAGCTCGCCAAACGCACCAGAATTCTCTCTCTCTCTCTCTCTCTCTCTCTCTCTCTCCCTTCGGGCCGCTTCCTATCCAAAATGGGAATGACTCCCTCTTGTTCCTATCGAAAATGGGAATGAATCTACCCCAGTGGCGGGCACATTCATTCTTTTTTTTTCCTTTTTTTTTTTGGCCTCCCTCCACTACCGTCCACTGTACAAAAACGGACAGTCGGACGTCGCTCCACTACATGTGCAAAATGGTTTGGACAGTCGTCAGAAACCCCGTGGAAAATCTACTGTCCGTGAGTGTACATCTCCCAGCCTGCATATTCATACCGTGAGGACCGGAATTTGGAGAGTGCGGGCCTCGTCGCACTACTCGCCATCCGCCAACATTTTGATTGCATGTGGACAACTGTTTGTCCAGATGCATTCGAAATCTTGGCCTATCCGCCAACATTGATTGCATGTGGACACCATTTTGACCAGATGCATTCGAAATCTAGGCGGATGGCGAGTAGTGCAACTAGGGCTTGCACCTGGAGTCTGGGCAGACAGAACCCTATGGACGCCCTGTCGTGTAGTTCTATCACTGCGTCTGGTAGTGAACTCCCGAATTTGAGAGGTGTACAGCGGGCCTCGTTGCACTACTCAGCAAGTGTGCAAAATGTGACAGAATCCGCGGCTACAACATGGAAAGATACACTGCCATCTCTTTTGTCTTTTGTGCATGTGGAGAATAGTGCAGCGAGGGCCATAGGTCTTCGCTCCACTACTCTCAATATGCACAAAAGACAAAAATCATGGCGGTGTATCTTTCCATGTTCTAGCTGAAGATTCACTCTCGTCTTGCACATTTCGAGAGTGGTGGAGCGAGGCCCATACTCACACGTAAAGGGTCGCGCAACCCACCAAGAACGGGTTCAGCTGTTGGTTTCAACTTCTTCGGCCTCAGGCCCCTTCTCCATGGTTCTACGATTGCAGCGACCTCAGGACTGTTCTTTTCTTTCTCTGTTATTGGAGGCCTTCTATTATCATCATCTACGGTTTGAGATGCTTTGTTCCTACTTGTATTTCAGTTTTCTAAGATCTACAGGGGGGAGGATCTGTGCACTCAAGATCTCCATCTACTGCCCAGGCCCTATCCAGATAAAATAAGAATTGTACAGACCATGGATGAAGCCAGATCACTCAGAAGAGAGTCATAGAGTTGGGCCGCAGGCCCACACACCACGGGAATATCAGGGGTGGGTGGGGCCGCTTCGCCAGAATAGGCGATGAAAACAACCTGTCCTCCGAGTGACTGGCTGACTTGACTTGTCGTGACATGCAGGTTCACATACGCAATGGGTGCAGCAGTTGGTGGAAGAAATCCAGAGGGCAGCCAGCGTGAATTGACTCCGCCTGCTGCGACCGGTCCTTCTCCAGTTATATATACTCTCGCGGCAGCTGGAGGCAGTGGAGGACGGGCCGCCGAGGGACTCCTTCCTGCCAGGTAAGTCCCACTTGTCCCATCTGTAGGCATCGTAGATTTTCAGTGCGGAAAGATCTTACCGTAGATTCTGGAATCTGAAGAAAAACCAGTAGAATCCGAAATAGTCTGGCCGTAGATGGCGACGATCAACTGTACCAAAATAGATAGATAAAATAAGAAAAAGGAAAAGAAAAAACTGCCTCCGAGTTTGTTGAGAGTCTTGTAACTGCAGAGATGAGGCCTTGAGCCGAAGAAGTTGGGGCCAACCGCAGAACTCCCTCTATGTGGGTTGCTGCCCAGGCCCGATCCAGATAAAATAAGAATTGTACAGACCATGGATGAAGCCAGATCACTCAGAAGAGAGTCATAGAGTTGGGCCGCAGGCCCACACACCTCCTAGACCATCCCAAATCTCTCCATCATCCCACAAATGACTTGTCATCTTGCAGGGAGTGGTGGAACGAGCGGATGAGTGACGAAAGCTGGCGTCAGAAGCGAGCGATGCCTGAGATAGCTAGCAATTACCAGTCCAGTTTGGAGTGGAGCAGCCGATTGATTGAAGAGTTTGGTCCCGAGAAGCGATGGTGGAATGGGATGCGGAAGCTTCTTCTTGGGTTGAATGAGTGGCTTGAGAGAAACGAAGTTGCCAGAAGCTTTATGACTTGCAATGACTTGGATGTTTTGTCGTTTCTTAGTAGTCAATGGTTGGTGGAGATAGAGAGCAGATGCAGGACGACGGATAACAAGGGAGAGCCGATGGAATCGCTATCCATGGTTGATGCCGTGATAAATTGCTTAAGTGGGAGTTTTCGGTTAATGGGACGGGAAGAAGGTGATGATCCCTGTCAGAGTAGCCGCGTGAAGATTTTCAAGAAGTCGTATCGAGAATATGCATTGAGTCGAGGGGTGGTTGAGGAATCAGCACGTCCATTGGAGTGGGAGAAATTGGCAAATGTTATCAAGTACATTCGTAACAAGATAAGGATTCTGAAGAAGGTGCGGGAGGCAGAGGCTTACCGAGATGCGGCGATGTTTTTGTATTTATGGGAGAGTTGGCAGCGATGTGGTGAGGGTTTGCGTTTACAGTTTAAAGAGATAGGCATGGTAAGACAAAAAGTGCGACCGGGATTCACGAAGACTGATAGGCAGGGAAATCGGTTTCTGATTCGGTTAAGAGAGCCTCATATGGGAGGTGAAACATTTTTGGGTATACTTTCAGATTTGATCGCATCGTACGAGAACATAGGTGTGGATATTCGAAAAGGTTACTTAATATTTCGAACTGGGAGGGGGAACAATGCTCTGGGTGGTGGGGCTTTCAACAAAAGGATAGAGAAGTGGTTTGGGGAGGCGGGGGTATATGAAGGTGAGAGTGGACATAGCTTTCGGATTGGAGGATTGTGAACAGAAATAGAGGAGGGGTGGAGTTTAAGGGAGATGATGCGACAGGGAACATGGAATAGTGTGGGTACTTTTATGCGATATGGTTATGAAATGCGACGTGGTTGGAAAAGGGCTTTGGAAGAGAAAGGGGTGAGTGAAAGTGGGGATGTGACAGGTGCAGTTGAGAGAGCCGGATTAAGTAGAGAAGAAGATGGCGGTGAGACCTAAAGTGGCGGGGTTTGGGCATGAGTGATGGACTCTAGGGCTGGGAATACAGGAGTATTCTGATTTTGGGATTGTGAATTTTAGCGATATGTTAAGAGAAAGTATGTAAGGTAGCCAGTTTGCTTTGTTGGATGATGGAAAGATGAGTAAGTAATTTGTTGGTGAAGAAAGTGCGCGAGATAAGGTTTGGTGGAGAAGAGAGGTAGGTGGGTATAGCCATCTGTATGAATAGGCTGGAAGATTGTTCCAATCCAGAGAGAGTGCGTCAATTGCGAATGATTTATAGGTCCATGATTTTGAAATGAAAATTGGGGAAGTGTGATGATAGTCGAAGGCGAAGATATCTATGGCAGGTGCACCAATTGTTGAGAAAATCTCATATCTGACGTGCGTAGCAATTCCCCAATCAGTATTGTCCTCTGTTTTGGAGAGGTTGTCGGCGACATTATTAACAGATCTAGGGATCCAGATTGGTGACAAGAGTGTGTCATGGCGAAGAAGTATTGAAACAATTGTTCGCAGCCAAGGGTTGAAAATAGGATCTGTTGAGCGAAGGTGATGGAGCAGAGCTACAGCCGATTGGCTGTCTGAGAGAAGTCTGATGGAAGTGGAAAGGAGAAGATGGGGGTGATTAATTTCCAGAAAAATAAATGTTTTAAGGATGGCGTAGAGTTCTCTGTGGGTTGAAGAAGTTGAAAGGAGGTTTTGAGACAAACATTCGTTTAGAGAAAATGTAGAGGAAGAGGTAGGAGAAATGATTGCTCCAATTTGAGTTGCTGAAGCATCTGTTTCAATCAAACAAGTTGTTGTTCAGATGTTCCAAAGGCCACCTGGTAGGTAAGGAAGATGGTGGAGCCACCAAAGGACATCAGAGATGAGATCATCCGATATCTGGACGGGTGAATCCAGTTGGATAGTGAGATGGAATGAGTATTCAGTATAACTCACGTCTTCGTGTACATACACTCGTAAAGGGAAGAAATGAACAGAGGAGAAGGAAAAAAGGCTTTAGTAAGAGAGATGAGTTTTCCTGCAAGTTTTGCCAAAGTTCTGCTTGAGGGTTTGAAGTCGGAGATTGTGGAGATAAGTTTGAGTATTTTTTTCGATTTATCCTCTGGAACTCTTATACGTTTATGGTGAAAGTCGATGCTGAAGCCTAAGAACCTGATTTTCTGGTTTGGGAGGAAATTACATTTGCGAAGGCTAAGAAAAAAACCAAGGTTATGCAGAAGTGCTACGTAGTTGAAGGTTTGTCAGATTAGAAGTGGAAGATTGGAATTGACAAGTGCAGAGTCGTCTATATAAGAAGTGATTAGGACGTGACAAAGACGCATTTCTGCAATTATTTGTTGCATGACAGTTGTGAATATCCAACAGGCTGTTGAGACACCAAAGCAAAGTGTAGTAAATTGATAGTGAATGTTATTCCATTTAAAGGCGAGGTAAGGTCGGTGGGTTGGGTGAATAAGGATATGATTATAACCATTTTTTATGTTGAAGCAAAAGAGGTAATCTTGATGAAGTGAGCCAAAAAAAAAGGGCTACCAAGTCATTGATGGTTTCGTAGTGGAATTCTGGGAAGGATATGAAGAGATTGACGAATCTAACGTCTAAAATGAATCTGGTTTTTGATGAAATTTCGGTGGCGAAAACTGGGTTAATGACAATTGGTGAGTGAGAGAGTTCGATTACCTTAGAGGAGAGAAGTTGAGATATGGTCGAGGTAATGAAGACCGAATGATGAGGTAAGAGGTTATGATTGGGAATGGAGGTGGGAGAGGGCTCAATATAATTAAGTATGCGCTTGAACTGGGCTGCTGGGTAAACACTTTTTAACATTCTGCGAACTTCGATTATTTTGTTGACTGGAATATGCTTGGTTCCAACAAAATTGAGACGAATACCGTGACGAATCCATTGGAGAGTTGAATGAGAGTATCGTCTTGAAGAAGTGGATAGCAGCATTGACCAGTTTGAAAATGACTGAGAGGTTGAGGCAGCAAAAAAATTGTCTGAGTTGCGGAGCCAGGAGGAGGGTTCCTGGAGGGCGAAGAGAGCAAGTTGGAGGTCAGGAGTGGATGGTGGGGTTTTGAGATTGGAGAGGATGAGTGGTACAGAAGGTATTGGAAAGGGTGGATTGTCAGTCAGCCTTGCAGTCTGAGATCGGTGGCTTAGTGTTGTCAAGTTGCTTGATGTCTGAGTCGATGTGAGGACGCTTTGGAATGCGATGGAAGTCATAGCCCCTGTCCAATGAGTCTTCATACTGCCTCTTTGATGATGATTTCTTATAATCTTCAACCTCGACGTGGTCTTCCTTCTTGCGGTAGCTTGAGGAATCTCCATCGTGCTTGTAAGATCTGCAGAGAATAATAGAGAATGAAAAACCCATGAACGCAAATGGCGTGGACCTATTAACGATCCAGGGCAAGAAAATAAAAAGTGGGCGACGGCCCTGGAACTTACCTCGACGCGTCCCTTTTTGCGATGCTGAGGCAGTAATTACACTCCGATCGGATGATTGGCATTGCTTGCTCAAGACCGTCCCTGATTGCCTTGTTGATGGTTGTCTTATTTTCACTAGTTATTCGGTGGTCCATGCAGTCCTTTGCAACCGAGTTGAGGCGGGAAGAGAAATCACTTGACATTGCTTTGCCGAAGGGATAGTGATGATAGTTGAGGTTGACAGCGAAGAATCTGATAGCTGCCTCGATTTGGTAGTGCCAAACTGGCGCGGAAAACAATCGTAACCAAGCTTGAAGTTCTTCAAAGGAAGGAGTTGACTTGTCCTCGATACGAAGCTTAATAGCTTGGAGTTCCGAGGTTAACTTATGATAGAATTCGTTTGAAGCTTGACTTTCTTCCTCCCTCTTTGCCAGTTGCTTGAGAAAAGCCTCGGTTGTTGCCTGCGCTTCTTGATGCTGCTGGAGGAATTGAGTTTTGAGTTGCTCAAATTGTTCCATGGAGACCGTTTGGGACGAAGGAGTGGAAGTGGAGGCTTAAATGGTTTGTGGACAGTTAGAGATTGGAGTAGTTTGATTGGGGAAGGAATAGGGTAATTGAGGAGGTGGAGTTTGAGAAAGAAAAGGGGGGAGTTGTTGCGGTGGGGGAGGAAGATTAAATGAGAATGGTGGTGGTTGATTAGGAAGTGGTTGACGATTAGAAGGATGGGGAAGGGTTACGGTGGGTGGAGGGGGGGTTCTGATTTTCATTGCGAGGGAGCTGACTTTATAATGAGAAAGAGAGTTACGAGGTTGTAATAGAAAAAGTAGTTGATGACACTGTGAAATGGCGGTGTCGAGCGCATCGGTCCTGTACCGCATTAAGGCAGCGCGGGACCCTCCCGGCCGCGTCACGCAGGAGTTGGATTTAAATCCTTCGTCACAGATAATACATGTGGAGCTTCCGCAAGCCGTTCCGGCCGAGTGCGCCAGCCATACCTCTCGCGAGCCCCTACGACAGGATAGGGCCTACGCGAGGCACGACTTACCTACACCTTACGAGAGCTGTCACCTCCCTTCGGTGGGCGTATCCCCCCCGAGCTACCAATCCACAGTACGAAAGCTAATCAGTTGCAATCGCAGAGGTGGACCAGCCGAGGGCGTTTTCTCGTTCGCTGTAGCATAGGGGGTACGCGCAGTAATACGCCTCTATCGGACCCGCATGCGGACCGACATCTTGGGGGGCTGAAGTCCCAAGCGCAGCCCGTCGTCGGTCGACTAGGACGCATCCCACGCATCCTTTACTCTAGTCAACCATCCAGCCAACGTAAATTACAGACGCGGCCGCGCCTAGCGTGGTATACTTAAACTTTGACCCAACTATTTCTGTCGCTTGCAAAAACCAGGGCGGGTACCCTTGTAAGGGTACTCGCACCGACAGCGGGGTTGAGACAGTCTAAAACTTTCACAGGAACGTAAGATAGGGGAAAGATAGGTAAAATGGCGAGTAGTTCTGCGCCGATGAGTGATTGGGTACCAGATGCATTGATATAGGCAAGGAGTAAAGGGTCCATCTGCAAAAGAGAATAAAATGGTTAAAATAGTTCCGCCTTGCCTTAATAAAATATGTGCTGGTCTCCCCTCTTTTTCCCCCGGCCCCTTCTTTATTTTCTCTCTTGAAGAGATTAATAATTGTATCCTTTTCCCCCCTTTCCCGCCCCTTTCCTCTCCCCCACCCCCTTTTTTTTTTTTTTTTTTTTTTTGAGTCTTTTTTCTTCTTTACGGAAATGAAGTAATTTTAGTAAGGAGGTAACGGACGGGAAGTCCAAAAAGCAGGAGAGGAATTCTACCATTAGGTTCGATATATAAATATATCTATATATATCTTCACCACCTTCTTTCTCCTGAATTGCCAATGATGGTGGAGATGAGGTCAATTCAGATGCAAGTGAAATTCAGATACCAAGTTGAAAAAAAAGAATCGAAGGATCTTCATTTAAAAGATTTTTTTTTTTTTTTTTTGTAGGAATTATTTTGTTTCCTTCCCCCATCCCCCCCCTTCAGCTATTGGTGCGGGAAGGTGGGCGATTTGATTGATATACTCCTTTTTTTTTTTTTTTTTTTTTGGCAGGGGCCAATATTGCTTTTCCTAATATATATATAAATATATATATATATATATATTTATTCTCTTTGTTTTATTTATATATATATATTTAAAAAGGTTCTTCGTTGAAAAGTTGTCGGATTGATGGAAAAAAGAAGGAAACGACGAAGAAGGGTATTAAGAATGGGAGTCCGAAAAGAAGAAGAATGAGGATTACAATGACTTTCAAAGGGTAGTATTGAGAGAGGAAAGGGTTGAGTGGGAGGAGGATGATGAGACGTAGGAAAATGCAAGAAGGAAGAAAAACAAGATTCATGAGGAGAGTTTCAAAAAGGGGGGTATCCATTGTGGTCCTGCAAACAAAGTAGAACGTACAAAGAATTTTAGGTTGATTTCCTTTCCCCCCCCCCCCCCCCCCCCCCCCCCCCCCCCTTTTTTTTTTTTTTTTTTTTTTTTGACGACTGGCAAAAAAGTTATAAGTTAAACAATTAACATAGCAGACATCAGCACCCTGATTAGTGATAACTGAAGTGCATTTTGGAAAGTCATTTTGAGTAACTTGGTCCGTAGTAATTAGCAATGCAAAAGAAAAGGGGGTGAAGCATGCGATAGTATTCAGATCTTTTAAAAGGTTCCTGTATGAACTTATACTCGCATAGATGAGTGTGCGTTCACACTCGCTTCTTCCCCCGCTCCTTATTTCCTTCTCCGTCAACGCACATCACATAGTATATAAGCTTCTTGGCGAGTTCTGATGTAAGCATATAATTCAAGTTATCAGGAACGAAATGAGTAACATCATAATCTTTATAGGGGATGAGAAATGAATGCATCTGATTCTTTCGAAGTTTCTGAAATGTGCAGATTTAAAATAACAAAATCAAACACAAATGCGCATACATAAGCACGCATACGCGCGCGCACACAAGTAACACTAATCATTTTTTTATTTTTTTTTAATATATACGGCCTGTGCCGGTTCACATACATAGGCAGAACACACATACTCCACTTTTTTTTTTTTTTTTTTTTTTTAAGACTGGCGAAAAGGTATAAGTGTAAACAATTACTATGCAAACATCGGCACCTTGATCAGTGATAACTTAGTCCATAGAAGTTAGCAATGTAATGAATAACTCTGTACTTTCTTTAAGGAAAAAGGGGTGAAGCATGCGATAGCATTCAGATCTTCTAAAAGGTCCCTGAAATGTAAAGATTTTAGAGGTGACAAAGAGGCACGCACTTATGCATTTATACTCGCATAGATGAGTGTGCGTTCACACTCGCTTCTTCCCCCGTTCCTTCTTACCTCCTACTCATCTCCTAGTATATAAGTTTTTTGACGAGTTGAGTTGCAAGCATTTAGTTCAAGTAATTGGTAACAAAATGAGTAACAACGTAATCTTTATAGATGATGGAAAATGAATGCATCTGATTGCAATAATATTCAGATTCTTTTGAAATTTTTGCAAAGTGAGGATTTAAAATAACAAAAATCATACGCAAATGTGCGCACATAATCACATATAAGCGCACGCACACGAGTAACATTCACCACTTTTTATCTTCTCCTTCTGAAATGTATACGACCTATACGCCGATTTACATACATAAGCTCCCTTACAGTCATAGGCAGAATACACATACGGGAAACATTCACAAATAAAACACAATCGCATACGCACAACTGCTTATAAGCGCATGCAGAGGCGCGCAGCGGCAAGTGGTCAGAGAGGAATTCTTCGAAATTATCCTACGTTATAATAGGGTCCACGTCAAGTAGATTTTCTTCACCTGAGTTTGGTTTATAGGATGTAAAATTTGTTCTGGGCGGTTAAGATTTTTTTTTTTTTTTTTTTTTTTTTTGGGTAGATG
>BFEA01000901.1:167881-196325 GCA_003427395.1 Chara braunii | reverse complement strand
GAGAGAGAGAGAGAGAGAGAGAGAGAGAGAGAGAGAGAGAGAGAGAGAGAGAGAGAGAGAGAGAGAGAGAGAGTCGTTTTGGAGGTGCACAGGAGACCAACGATGTTTGGTGATGCAAGAAGATGATAGACGACCGAGAGCCTGTTGGGTTAGAGGAGGAAGCCACGCGTTGTGCGGTAAGAGGGCTAAGGGAGAGGAAGCCATAGTCGTAGGAGATTGCGAGGTTCATAGGGGAGAGCCGGACAGAGAAGAGGAGAGGAGTCAGATGGAGCAGGATTTGATTGCGGGGGAGAGGGATGGGATCGGAAGAGGGGTGGAAACGAGTCTCGGGTGGAGGGCGATCCAACGATGAGATTTGGTGAGGAAGCGACGGGCTGGCGATGAGAAAGGGGAGGAAGCAACGAGGCAGCGATGAGAAAGGGTATCGAACAGCTAGTATGTGAAAGGGAGGTGAAGGAGCGGCGATGAAAGAATATGAGCCCGCGATAAGAAAAGGGGGGTGGAGGTGCGACAAGCCAGCGATGGCAAGAGAGATGATGAGGCGACAAGCCTGCGATAAGGCAAGGGGATAGGGAGACAACGATTGAACGATGAGAAAGGAGGTAAATACGCGACTTGGAGAGGGGTATAAAAGTTGGTGAGAAAGCAGATGGGCGATGGTTCGCTTGTTTACATTCATTATGAGGGTGCTTTGTGGTCGCGGGCGACGGTAGCGAATGCTGAATCCTACCTAATCTGACAATTCGATCAAATATAGTGAAATCCAGCCATGGCTGACAAGATCTAATCATACATAATAAATCCGATCGGATCGAATAATAGTGAATCCAATCAGATCAACTATATATTATAGCAAATCCAATCAGATCATCTATACATAGCAAATCCAATCAGATCAACTTAAGTTATAGCAATCCAATCACATCAACATACAACACAACGAATCAGATCAACTAGATAGAGCGAATCCAGACTTAAGTTATAGCAAATCCAATCAGAGCAACTCACAGCAAATCCAATCAGATCAAGTCATAGCAAATCCGGTCAGATCGAATAATAGCAAATCCAGTCAGATCAACTTAGCGCAAATCCGATCGGATCAAATAATAGCAAATCCGATCAGATCGAATGTAGTGAATCCGAACAGATCAACTATATATAGCAAATCCAATCAGATCAAATATATATACAACAAATCCAATCAGATCAACCGTGAATAGCAAAGCCGGTCAGATCAACTATATATTATCACATTGTGGATCAGCCACGTGGCGCGGGCTGCCTGTTCTTCACCACTTACGCACAAGGCCATCCACGTGGATGACTGGTTGAGCGCTGGCTGCCCCCATCCCCGTGTGTCACAAGGACCCACTTGCACGCAGCCAAAAGGCAAAGAGGACGTCGAGGAAGATGAGGGGGAGGCAATGGTGCCCAGGGAGGTGACTACGGTGTTGGAGGTGGACGCGACGATGGAGGGGGAGACAAACGCGAAGGCAAAGATGGGGGAAGAGAAGAACGGCACCGAGGAGGAAGAAAAGAAAGAGGAGAAGCAGGAGAAAAAAACGGGAACGAGGGGGTGGAAGAAGGAGAAGAGGCCGAGGACGAAGTAGTAGAAGGAAAGGTGGAAGAAAATAAGAATATGGAGGAGGTGACGGTGGAGGAGGTGAAGTCGGAGGAGGAGAAGAGGAGGGTGAGGAAGACAGGGAGGGGGGGTGGCGTCCATGGTAGTAGAGGCGGCTATGAAGAGGGAGGTGTCGGCCATGTACGTAACTAGGGTGATGCAGGTGGCAGCAATGATGGAACGGGAGGCGGACCAAAGGTGGAGATTGGGGAGGAGAAGAAGGATGACGAGGAGGAAGAATAGGAGGAGGAAAAAGAAGCGAACGAGGACAGAAGGAGGAAAAGAAGGACGAGAAAAACGCTTGAACGGAGCGGGCGGACGAAAAAGACAAGAAGAAGGACGAGAAGGATGAGGAGGAAGAATAAGTAAAGGAGGAAAAAGAGAAAAGGTGGAGAAGAGGGAGAACTGTAAAGGGGAATTCGATAGGGAGGAGAAGGCAACTCTCTGCCTGACCCTAGCCCCTTTATCGAATCAATCAATTAATCAATCAATCAATCAATTAATCAATCAATCAATCAATCAATCAATCAATCAATTAACCAATCAATTAACCAATCAATTAACCAATCAATTAACCATTGGCAATCAATCGACCAATCAATCAATGGCCGTATGGATGAAGCCCCTTTTTTTTTCCTGTAAAAAAAAAACTTAATCTATCAATCATCTCAATGTTGTGCTGCGATGGTGTGCAATTGATTTTGTCTTTGAGTGAATGTCATAATCACATAATCCTTACACCGCTCAACCAATCGACAACCAATCAGTCAATCAATCAATCAATCAATCAATCAATCAATCAATCAATCAATCAATTAATCACCCACTCAAACAATCGACTAACCAATCAATCAGTCGATCAATCCATCAATGAACCACGTCCAATCAATCAATCAATCAACCATGTCCAATCAAAAACCAACCAACCAATCAATCAATCAATCAACCAACCATGTCCAATGACGGACGCATCGAATGGACAAATGATTAATCGATAAACAAATTCGTCGACCGATTGATTGGTTGATTGATTGTGCAGGTCTGTTCTGGCACTTTGCTGGCATCGGTTCAGTCAAGATCAAGGGGAACATACGTCGTTGTCCTTTGCCGTGTTTCTTCAATCGCACGCGTCAGGTTCTGTCTCTTATACACATCTAGATGTGTATAAGGGTTCAGTCAAGATCAAGGGGAACATACGTCGTTGTCCTTTGCCGTGTTTCTTCAATCGCACGCGTCAGGTTGCCGGCTTGTAGGGTCAAGCGTGTGTGTGTGGGGGGGGGGGGGGAGGAGGAGGAGAGCGGCGGAAAGGAGGTGGGAAGGCAGAGAGGGAGCGCCGACATGGCGCACAGGTCGAAGTTCGTGCCTAATGAAGACTTCGAGAACGACCCTCGGCCAAAGCACGTCATCTGGAAGTACGTGCAGAAGGGGCAGGTGTGGATCAGCCCTTCGGGAGTGGACCCGAAGGGCAATCACGAGCTACGTTGCAGATTGTGTGGTCACTGGTGGGTCGGCAACCAGACCAAGGCCACCCTACACTTCAACACCACATGCGAGCATGCCAGATGCCCGCACGCGTGCGTGTACATCCTTAGGGAGCTGCAGAGGGCACGCGTCCCGTTGAAGGGTTCCCTCCCTGTCTATGTGCGGGAGGCTCACAGGGAGGGTGAGCTCGATTTCGAGCATCCCCTCAACTGGAGACTGCCTGGCGGTGTAGCACGACAGCCCCCTCTGGTCCCTGCGCGTGATTTGGCACAGGGACGAGGGCGGGCATACCGAGAAGGTCCGGCACCGGTGGTAAGGCAGGACGGAGCGCGTCCCTTTGAAGGAGTGGGCGCCTCTGGAGCAGTGGGCACGACTGGTGGAGGGGGAGAGGGAGCAGGAGAGGTCCCGTCAGGGGTAGAGGGAGCAGGAGAGGGCTCGCGTGGAGCAGGGGAGGGCCCGTCAGGGGTAGAAGGAGTAGGGGACGAGAAAGAGCGTGCAGAGCACGCAAGGGCGAGACAGTTGATCTGGTGGGGAAGAGGCCGCATGGTGCTTCACATTTGCAGCCAGGGAGGGGACGGTGCGTGCCTGATGGGGCTGCTAGCGGTCCGCGGGACGAGCAGCAGTGGTGGAGAGAGAGGGTGCTCCAGCGAGCGAGAGACGAGGGCATACATGTCCCTGCCTACCTCGAGGAAGGGCTGGCGGCAGACCCTGTAGAGCGGAGACAGGCTCGCCACCGAGTGCCCAGAGTGACCCAGACTCGTCTTGACGGTTGGGTCGAGCACCCCATCCATTACGACCTCGACATGGCGTATATCAGATTCTTTGTGGGCTGTGGTGTCCCGTTCAACGTTGCTAGATCGGAGTGGTATTTGGCTCTACACGACGTCTACCTCAGTCAGTTCAAGGGTCCGTACCGACCGCACCAGCCGGGGTCTGAGTTACTGCGCACGACTCTGTTGTCCCAGTTGTACGCGGAGCTCGATGAGCGTTTGCGGTATCACTGAGAGTCGTGGTCTGAGGGGGTCACTTTCATGACGGGCGGCTGGTCGACTCAGGCCAACTGCCCTCTCTGCAACTACTTGGTTGCAGGGAGGTTGGGTGCATCCCTGTACCGTATTGAGGATATGTTCGGTAGGGAGCGGACCGGAGCAGGTCTATACCTCAGATGGAGGGAGCTCATTCTGGAGATCGGCGCTCAGCATGTGGTAGCGATATGTATGGACAATGCGTTGGCCAACAAGGAGGCTTACCGTTTGCTCCGTAATGACCAGGATCTTTCATTGCGAAAGATCGCTTGGATCCCTTGCGCAGCCCACTGCTGCAATTTGATGCTTACGCACATCGCCAGACAGCCGTGGGTTGCGCAGGTCGTCGGGGAGGGGCGAGATATCACTTTGTTTTTTCGGCGGCACGCACGGGCAGCGTACCTCTTGAGTCGGCAGTCTCCTCCTGTGTCCTTGATCCGCCTGAGGGAGACGCGGTACGGGACCAACTTGATCATGTTGAGGCGCATGTTGGACTTGCATTTATTTTTGGATGCCTGTGTTAGCAGCAGTGCTTGGGCGACGACTGCGTGGCTCCCCGCACTGAGGTATGGCGCACGCAGGTGCTTTGACCTTCTCCGCGACCCCAAGTGGTGGCAGCAGGTGGATCTGGTTGCCACCATTATGGGCCCCATTCACGAGCTCCTTCAGCATGTTGATTCTGACGGGCGTAGGGTCGGCGACGTGTGGGGTCTGCTAGAGAGGCTGCAGATTACCGTAGATCGACGATCTCTTGATGAGGCTTGTCACCAACCCATAAAGAAGATAGTCAAGGAAAGGTCAGATATGCTCCTCACCCCCATTCATTGCGCTCCGTACCTGTTACACTTCAAGTACCGCAGCATTGACAGCTTGATGCGAGGGATGGTGGAGGAGCGCATTCTCCACCTTGATTACATCGCGAGCCAGATCGCGGGAGGCCGAAAGGGCGACGAGATGACTGTCGTGTGGAGTTCTTCGCAGGACTTCCATGGCAAGTATCCCACACCTGGTCATTGGGGGGGACCCGTCGGAGATGCAAAGATCGAGCAGCCTGACTTTGATCCCGTGAGGTGGTGGAGGGTTCAGGAGGGTGATCATCGGGTACTGCGAGATGTCGCCATGCGCTGCTTGGGTGCGTGGACCACTGCCTCTCCCTGTAAGAGGAACTGGTCCACGCATGACTTCGTTTACACGAAGAGGCGCAACAGGGAGGGCGTCGAGCAGTTGGAGAAGTTTGTGTTCTATCACTGGAACCTTAAGCTTCTCCAGAGCAGTCACTCGCGCGGCGGGTTCATAGGGGCAGGCCTCCCAGGGGTCGGAGTGACTGATGTGGAGAGGAGGGATGAGGACTACTCCCGTTTCGAGCCGGACGTGATGGCCCTGGGGACATACGACTCGGCGGAGATCGAGAGGGAGGCCGATCGCCTTAGGAGGCAATCGAGTGGCAGACGCTTGGCGCCGACCGCTGCAGCACTGGCTCATAAGATTCGCCAACAGGGCGAAGACGCAATCCGCGGAGAGGATGTGATTGACGATGACGTGTCGTGGTTGTCGGGACCTTATCGAGGGGATGGGTTTTTGGATGTCGAGGCCCCTGCCACTGTGAGCCCTGCAGGTCGGATGCTCCCACCACGCACTAGCCTTCGCGGTGACGATTTTCCCGGTGATGAGGCCCCCTTTGCTGGCACACCTGCATGTGAGGCAGACTCGCACAGCCTTCGTGGAGACAAGTTTCCAGACGTGTCGGCCGACGCTGGCCCAGATGATGGCATGGGCGGGGGGGGGAGGCGGTTGCAGGTCGATGCATCCACCGCCACACCACACGAGTCCCATCAGCCCAGGGAGCCCGCTACACGATCTTCGACTCTAACAGCCCTTGAGGACACGCTGCAGCCGTCCTCCGCGACAGGTTTTGTTGAGGGCACGTCGTCCGAGTCCCCCACCGCGGCTGCTGCCACCTTTTCCAGCCCCCACCGTGCAGTGGAGTACGACTCCGAGGGGAGGCTTAGGCGACGAGCCGGTTTCACCGGTCAGCTGGATTTGTGGCCAGCGTCGGCTGTATGCCATGATGTTGAGAGGGATTTTGCGGCGTACTTACCGAGACCGTTGTCAGATCTGCCTCGAGTTGCCCCTGACGCGGAGACCGGTGTCGGCGCGAATACCCTTATAAGGGTATCTGCCCTGGTTTTTGCAGGCGACAGAAAACAATTTTGGTTTAAAGTTTAAGTATACCGCGCTAGGCGCAGCTGTGTCCGTGATAACGTTGACTGGATGGTTGACTAGAGTAAAGGGTGCGTGGGCGCGCAGGTTTAAGGCGCGCGTGATTCCTTTTGTTGTTGATTATAAAGCCGCCGCAGACGTCGGTCGTTTTATGTAACGATATTATTAATGTTTGTTTATTTTTGATTAAGCAGGATTAAGGGATATTTTCCCTTGGTTGGTACGTTTGACCAAGCAGAGCGCACGTGCGAGGCCGGCTAGCATCGACGCCGCGGCAGTGGAGCATCGGGGAGAAAGCTGATGGGGTTGAGGGTCGTGGGGCTATCCCCCTCAGTTTTGTTAGTGGCGGCGTCTGATCGGTGGTGGCATTTTCTAAATAGTTTTATTCTAGTGTCGTTTTTTTTTTTTTTAATATAATTGATTTGGACGGGACGCCGGATCTAATGGTCGTCGCGGCGGTCGAGGACCTTGAGTGCGCGCCTTTTAAGGCTGGCCTGCGGGTTCTCGCGCGCTTGGGGTGCCGGCGACATTTCTGTATCCTAATTATTTTGGTGCGTGGGCCGAGGAGCACCGTCCGTCCCCACGCGGTCCGCCCGCGGGGCTTTTCCTCCACTTCGGTCTTCAAAGTTCTCATTGGAATTACCATCGAAGGTTGTACGGGGCCCGCTTCACCAAGGCCCACGTATAGGCCTAACAGCGGGCCGCGGGTCCACAACCAACTGACTGAACGCGAGTTTGTCAGTTGGGGGTCCGAGGTGGTGGTGGACACCGTCGGAGCGGAGCGGGGCAAGAAAGGGCTGTGGCAGGCCGCCCGCCGACCATAGGCTGAAGAAACCGGTAGCCGGGGCGAGTAGAGAGTTTGGCGGGGTGATGCAGTGGCCGGCGGGCCAGGTAGCGAACAGGCAACTACGAAGAAGAACAGAATGAACCTGGACGGGGCCCGTGCTGGGTGCATTCGGGGGGATAAGGCAACGGGGAGGTGGTAGCGTTGGAGTGAGGCCCGACGAACGCTAATACAGCGCGGCGCAGCAGCGGGCTGAGCGGCGGAGCAGTGGTGCAGACGGGAGGCACACCGTCTGGTGGACTATAGGGGCGAAAGACAAATCGAACCGTCTAGTAGCTGAGTCCCTCCAAGGTTTCCCTCGGGATGGCCGTAGCTTGGGCCGACTGGCCGAGCAGCGCTGCACAGCTGCGGATGGAAAGAATAGCACAGCGGGCTGACAGGCGCTACGGGAGTGTTGAGGCGGAGTGGTGAAGCGAAGGCAGTACGAAGGGCGAATGAATTTGGACGAATGGGCGGGCAAAGTGCGTGCAGAGAAGGAAACGGTGATGGGGAAGGGGAGGCAGGAAGGAGAATGTTAATCACCGTGACACCCGTTTCTTAACGAAAACGGGCGGGGTAGGACTCGAATTGGGGATTCTCGGGCCTGGCGACCCCGATTCTGAAGTCAGAATCGACAGTAGGTTAGTGTAGAAGGAGGTTAGAAGAAAGAGTAGAGCGTGAGGCTATGGCGGGACCGAGAATGAAGGAGGAGGAAAAAGGAAAAAGGGAGTTCCTCCTCCGATAGAAGGGGATTCGGGTGAGTGCGAGGTTGAATATGAGGGTTAGGAGCATGGTGAATATGATTGTGAGGTTAGTTTTAGGGAGAAATTAGTAGATTTAGAGTCGGATGAAGTACAGACTGCGCGGAGATGGCAAGGAGGGAAGAGGTGGTAGGAGTGAAATGCTCGAATCTCGCTCGATCCACCGTGGATTCGAGCGAGATAAGATGCAAAATAGAGGTTTTTGGGCAGCGCGAGTATGATGGCGTGGTTAGTTTTGAGATTAGTTGGTTAGGATAGGAGTTAGATAGAAAAGGTTGCGCGCGGGATATGGCGGAGGTGAAAACGAAGGAAGAGTGGGAGTGAAAAGCATGTATCTCGCTCGATTCGTAACGGAATCGGGCGAAACAAAATATCTGATAGGGGTTTTAGACCGATCTAAAGTGATTGGACATGTTAGATCCTTGATCTAGGAATCAATCTAGTTAGCACTGTCTGCATGGGCTGCGCGGTGTGAAGACGACAGCTAGCGAGTTGGGCGCAACCATAGATTGTCGTTTCGCTCGATCCTTGATAAGATCGAGTGAGCAGCAAACGAACTAAGTCTTTGGGGTCTCATCCAGTGGCAATAGAGGATCTACAGCCAGAATGGCAAGAGAGTTAGTACAGAGGGAGGTTAGGAGAGAAAGAGCCGCGCGGGAAATGACGGGGGTGAAAACGGAAAAAGGTTGAATGCATCTGGCCAGGCGTTAGTGGAACGTTCATTCGATTTTGCTTATCTTAATGACAGAGGTAATGCGAGGTAACCCATAAGGCTGGAGACTTACCTGTTGACCCTTGCGTCGCTCCGCTGACGGTTGAAGCTTGGGCAGAGAGAGAGAGAGACTCACTATGTTAGCGGAGCACGTACCAGGAGGGAATCGCTGACGAGGTGTGTAGTTGTGTTTGCCATCGGACATCATGAAACAAAGTGAACCTGACCGCTATTGTGGGTCAGGTACTTCGAGATAATGGTCGTTCGGGTCGGATGTTTGAGCCGCCTGCTGGGATCCAGGAGCTAAGTCTGAACAGGGATGGGAGTTTGCAGCGTTGGTGGCCCCGAGAACAACGGTCATCACGAAGCTGAGGTCAATGCAGCTGCTCTTGTTTTCTACAGATTGTTGGGATTGCATGATTGGAGAATTGGAGGGCTGTTATTAGATGCAAAATTGTTGTGCAGCAAAGCAGCGAGTCTCCTTCTTTCATCAGACAGGTTTCCTTCCTTCAAACTGCTACTGTGGGATAGACTGAGAGTCAGCGGTGCATGGCGGTTCTTAGTGATGAATGCCTACAGGCAATTGACAAATTAGAGGACTTCTCTTCGGTTGAGCCACTGTGAAGAGTATTGGGGAGGACTGTCAGGCCGCGGTTGCTAGGTTCCACTAGCTGACCGAGTATGGGTGGTCCGCTACCTCGTTTCCGCCTGCTAATTGGTCTGTTGCGTTGCTCAGGAGGGCTGCGTGTTCGCCAACCGGACTGGGGTATTACTTGGCCTAGTACGCGGTGACGAAAGGTGTGAGTTGGCGACGCCTGCTGAGACTACTACATGCAGCAGTATTGTGCTCACCATATTGGGCGAGGTGCGACGGACTGGCCGAGGAAGTACAGACTGATTTGTGGCCAGTGCACGTTAGAATAAAAGTCGGCCGGACAGTGTGATCGTGTTTTGTGCTGAACATTAAGAAGTCGTCGGGAGGATGACTCTAACATTGACTTGACCAGATCTAAGTTGTTCGTTGGCCATCATTGCGGGACCCTCAGACGTTGGAAAATAACAAGGCTCTCTCCTGCGAGACTGAGAGCACCATCCTTGGATCTGAGAGTCTCAAACCCTTTTCTATCTACCTTTCTAAGTCTCAGTCTAGTCCTTGGTTACAAGAGGAAGGCGGTAGGCGGGATTGCAACCCCTAGGTCCGCGTCAAGACTCTCTGGGGAGTCCACCCACCGATTGCGGGAGCTCTGCCGGAACTAAGGAGGAGTTATGGAGGCAGAAAATCGTCATGTAAACCACTTTCATCTGTACAACCTACTACCACCCATGTTTTGTTTATCTCTCTGTAGTATGACTGCTGTATGCATGAGATTGTCCCTATGGTTTTTGTTTTCCCTTCAGGACCCAATCAGACTAAATGGAAGGAATGTGTAAAAGTGAAGTTTAAGTTTCTCTTTTGTTTTGACTGGAAGCAGACTAAGGTATGAATTGGGGGAAGGTGGGAGGAAGGCAGTTTTGCATGTGTTTGAAAGGGTCAACCAAAGCCTGAGCATTGTTTCTACTGAGAATGGCTCAGGGCTATGTTTATTTGGCTATTTTCTGAAGGACCGGACATTGTTTCTACTGTGAATGACCTGGTTGTTATGTTTATCTAGTTGTTTTCTGGAGAACCAGGAATTGTTTCTACTGTGAATGGCCTGTTTACTCTAGATAACTCGGGGGGTTTGCCTTATTGAAGGGGTTTAATTTCTTGTTTCATTCTGAGGGAGGATTTCTAGTCTAAGGCTAAGCATTGTTTCTACTGTGGATGGTTTAGCCTGAAAACCACGCACGTGAACTAAACTAAGTATTAAGGAAAGTACTTTATGTATATTTGTATGTGAACGGGCAGCAAGACATAGTTTCTCATGTGAATGGTCCAACGTTAAGCCATATCATTAATTAGAGAAAAGGGAAAATACGAAGTCGGGGTGACTTTGCAACAACTGGCATTTGCAGAACTTGTTGTGCGGTCTGAAATTCAATAGACTAAGAAGACAAGCAAAGCATCATAGCAGATTCGGAAATTAACATCAATTAAGCAAGATATTGTGACATCAGTGCATAATCGCGACACCGTAATGAGCTTTTCAATATTCAAGCTTGATCGCACAACATCAGTTGCAGAAAAGGCTGTGACATTCTCTAAAGCAATGCAATGTGGCTCGTGTCATAAATATCACTAAAGATGATTATGAGCTTAAAGTTCTTGCGAAACCACGTGGCAGCAAATCAGGGAGAGAATGAGAGACAGAAACTTCAATTGCAAGACTGTAATACTTAGTTCGTGACGGCATGTGCGATGCAGCAATGCACTGTACTTGAACTTAAGGGCGTTCGAAGTTTTAGTACGCCATGTATTTGTGTGGCATCTATAAGGAGACTAATATTGCAAATGTTGCATGTATCATGAGACTTTACAAATGCGCGGAGAGAGAGAGAGAGAGAGAGAGAGAGAGAGAGAGAGAGAGAGAGAGAGAGAGAGAGAGAGAGAGAGAGAGAGAGTAAAATAGAGATAGAGAGAGAAAGACAGAGACAGCAAGAGAGAAAAAAATGATTCAAAGTTTCGTTTACGAGTTTCGATGAGTTTTTTGTGTGTGTTTATCAGGAGACTGATTCTGACAATGACGATCGTTCGCCATGTTCATATTGTATTTATCGGAGTCATCTTGTGGTTTGTGTGGAATTATATGATCGTCAGTCGTTTTGATGTTGTATATAGTTGTTAATAATAACTATTCTTCACACTCTTCTAGTCGTTTCTTCCAGTGGTTGTATGCAAGTGTTCTTGACAACTACCTTTTTACGGGTGATGGACAAAGAATGTGGTCAATAGTGGTCCTTTCCAATCTTAGCTTATTGTGTCGATACTGGTTTGGCTGTCAGTTTTCTTTTTCTTATTTATGTAAAGTTATTCCAGTGCAGGGATGATTGACAAAATTGATGTATGACAAGAGTCAATTTCTTCTATTGGGATGCATGACAAAATGGATGTATGACAAAAGTCAATTTGAGGTACTGGAGAGAAGAACATAAAAAATGGGCCGTAGTGGTGATCCAATGACGAAAGTCAATTCCTGGTATTGGGATGCATAACAAAATGCACATATATCGTGGTTTGTTGCGGAATAATATGATCGTCCGCCATTTTCATATTGTAGCTACATGTTAAAAATAAAAGTCATCCACCCTCTTTTACTCGTAGCTTCGAGCGGTTGTATGCAAGTGTTCTTGACAACTACCTTTTCACGGCTGATGAACAAAGAATGTGGTCAATAGTGGTCCTACCCTATCTTAGCTTATTGTATCGATACTAGTTTGACTGTCAATTTCCTTTGTTTATTTTATTAAACTAAGTAGTAAAGACAAAATCATCATAGATCTCGTGCCACATGCATCATAAGTGCAGAACATGTATATGAAGTGGTTCACTAGTGTGAGTCACGGCAAACGCACGACGGTGAGAAGAAAAGAAAAATGACCCTTAGTAGTGAACCAATAAAGATACTTTATTTCAGGTAGTGGAAGAGAGGACAAAATGCACATATCCAGACTGCAATATCTTCATACATTTCAGTATCTGCGTAAAATGGAAGAGGAATACGGGTACGGACACTGACTAGGCAACATCAATAATGATCGCAATTCACCACAATGCGTTGTGAGGCCGTTTTTGGGGAATCGCAGGGGTCCACCTCCCATCACGACTTCAACATGTCGTCCGATGTTCAACAGTTGATCAACAAAATTTCAACATGCTGCCAACATTGGGTTCAACACTGGCCCACACGCTGCCAACATTGGGTTCAACACTGGCCCACATACCATCTCATGTGTAACATAAGTGAAAATTATTTTTTTCCTTCACTTCCTGTGTACCACATGACATGTCCCGAGGCAAACAGAAAATATACACACAATCAACAGTTGGTTGCATGCATCGACGTACGCTAAACTTTCGATGAAAAATCACACATTTTTTCTGTTGACGTTAATGGCTTCCCGAATAATAATAATAATAATAATAATAATAATAATAATAATAATAATAATAATAATAATAATAGTGGTGAACATGCAGGAAAATGAGCAGTAGTGAACGTTAGAAATCAAGCAGCACTATTACACAAGATAAGATAGTCGTGATCCCGAGCCAACAGTAGAATTGCGTCATGAGATTCACCCAATAAGAACATCCTGAGAGTTCATAATTGACAAGACTGAAATAGTCCCATCATCATCATCAACGAAGAACCAGAGTTGATATCCTATCTTGCGCTCGGCGCCCAGACTACATGTGGCAGATCCTAACTAGCCTATACTAGAATGCAGAAATTGACATCAATGGCTTCCCGAAGTACGAGCATACAGCGGCCAATGCCGCACGCTCCACCACCAGGTATGTCTCCCGGCTTACTCACAACCTCGTTGCCCAACAACACAGATGCCACATGCACCAAAAGACTACCTGCGCTCCACCTCCTTTATTGGTTCATTGTGCTCTTCCTTCCCGTCTACATTTTCTTTGTGCGTGCTCTCCTCTTCCGCTTATGCGTGTCTGTTTCTTTTGTGGTCTTCTTCTCTGTGTTCCCTCGCCGAGGCCCTCCTGCTCGCACTTCCCCTTCTCCTCCTATGTCATCCTTCCCTCTTTCTTTACTTCGCCTTGCTACTGTCTTCCGCATTCCCTGCTCATCTCTGCTCATTCGATTCTCGAAAAATACCCCCCTTGGTAGCGGACGATTGTCAGGTAGCTTCTCAAAATTTCGGATGTATCTGGCCAACATTACGGCCAGGTAAAGCTAAAGTAATAGGTATGAATGACGACGGAGATTGATCTTGGTGATGACGATGTCGGCACAAATACACTTACACGGGTATCCGCCCTGGTTTTCCGCAAGCGACAGGAAATAGGTTTGGTTTAAAGTTTAAGTATACCGCGCTAGTCGCGGCCGCATCTGTGACTTGTGCTGACTGGATGGTTGACCAGAATAGAGAGTGTGTGGGCGCGCGGATTTGAGGCGCGCGTGATCCTCTTTATTTGTTGATGGCTGAAGAATCGACGTGATCGCTGGCCGAAAATTTCCTTCCTTCTGATTCAATAGGGATTAGAAAGATAATGTCTCGTTGACCGCCGCGCTTGCCTGTGACCCGTGTGTATGTGCGGGGAGCGTTGTCACGACTGTAGGATAGCCGCGGTGCGGTTGGTAGGCCGGCACGGGTTTTTGGCGGCCGTGTGCATAGGCGCAGGCTAGGGAATAGCCCAAGGAGGGTTCTGGTTATCTCAGGCTTGGGCTTAGCCCTATACGTTACGAGATTGGGTTGGCGATACAGAGGTTCGGGGATCGAGGCTAGCGGACGCCGGCAGGGCAGCGGCAGAGTAGCGTGGAGCGAAAGCTTGAGGGGTTGAGGGCCCTGTGGGGCTATCCCCCTTGGTTTTCTTTTCGGGCGCGGCAGCGGGCCTGATCCACGGGACTGGCGAGGTGCCAGCAGCCCTGTGGCTTTCCCTGATACTTTTGTTATTTTATTTTATTTTCCTTTTGTGTTTTATTTATCGCGCCCCGTTCGGGGACGCAATACGTCGTATCCGCGGGGTTGCCTAAAATGCAGCGGCAAGTAGTTTTCGTGGCCGCATTGAGGTTAACTCGTGTAATGTTTTTGGGGAGCTCCGTAGCAGCCACATTCGTGCTTAAGCCTCCAACTAGGGAACCTGTCGGAGCCGTACCCACCAGCAGGTGCAAAACCCACTACGGCAGGTGGGCGATACCGGCCGGGGGTCAGCCGATAACATCAAGACTGAGCCTCTTCGATGGGCCAGTCGTTGTGCCTCCCCTCCGGCCCCTCCCCCTGTGTGCATCAGGGAGGGGGGTTCTGCTCAAGTGCCATTCGAAAGGACTGCACCTAGACGCAGTAGGTACGGTAGGTGAAGAGAGGCGGGTGCAGGCAAAGAGAGAAGGAGACCACGGATATTGCTAACAGTAGGGCGGAGTGAATTTAGTGCGGTAGCCGTGCCGAATACGCTAGTAAAGGAGGGTGGGAGAGTGTGTAGGACGTAATGATGAGAGGTAGTGTGGCGGGTCATGCGTGATCGGAGGGGTCGGCAGGGTGGCAAAGGCCGGTAAGTTCACTTGGACAAGGAACCGGGCCAGGTGCATGCACAGAAGAGTGGAGCGCAGAAGTGAGGAGTGTCGTAGCGGAAAGCAGCAAAAGGGGAAAGCGGACGTGAGACTGGCCGGTAGTAGCGAGCGAGGGGGCATAGCGCATGAGTATCAAGCGCTGAAGCCACAGTCAGCGGGAGCGACGGGGCATCGTTGGAGTGAGCACACGACGGGCAGGGGCGGACCGGAGGGAAACAGCGCTAGGGGGATAAGTGGGAGGACGGTGAACGAACCTGGACCAGAACCGTCCCCGGGTGCGTTCAGAGGTAAGGACAAGGGAGCCGCAGGCTATGGCAGGAGGTGGCGAAGGCAAGCACTAGCGGAGCACAGCAGATAACGTTGGAAGCGACCGGGTAGCACCAGGCGGTAGCGCAGCGGTCTCGTTATGCAGCGCGCGGAGCCGGGCCGTGAAGCGCAGCGGGGTGAAAAGGGTAGCGCAGCGGAGCTGCGAAGACCGATAGCGGAACGGAGTGCTGCTGAGCGACGGGCATCGTGGGCAGGAAGCGGAGTGCTGCGGCAGGGGGCGTCGGGTGCTAGCGAACAAAAGAAGTAGATAGCGCAGCGGTGTGACGGGCGCTGTGAGAGCATAGCGTGGAGAGCGACGGGAGGAGTGGTGATGGCAAAGGTAGGAAGGATGTAGCGGGCTGGCCGGGCAGCGCAACGCTGGGTTGGSGAAGCAGCGGAGAGCAGACAGCAAAAGAAAAGGGGAAAACCGGGGTGGAATGAACCCGAGCGCGAATTCGCGCCGGGTGCATTTGGGACATGGGGAAATGAAAATGGTGGGGCGATGAGCCGGGCGCAGCTAAGGACGCGTCGCGCTCTCGATCCTGGACGGAACCGAGAGGGAGAAGGGGCATTCCCGGGGGTTTGACCACGGACGAATCAGATCGTAGTGTTAGTTTTAGTTATGGGTTAGTAAGATAAGCACTTAGTGAAGAAGATGGTGCGCCGGGATATGGTAGAGAAGAAGAAGAAGGTTAGCTTTTTCGCTCGTTTCTGCACGAAACCGGACGGGACGAGGGTCATTCTGAGGGTTTTGGTAGTGGGCGACCCTGTTTATCGAGTTGGATTAGTGAGAGAGTTAGTAAATTAGGAGATTAGTGAGAAAGTGAGGGCGCCAAGAGTGTCGAGGAGGAAACCTCGACGAGAGTAGAAAGTATATATCTCGCTCGAATCTCGATGGATTTGAGCGAGACAAAAGGCTACGGAGAGGTTTTTTGGCGAAGAGAACCGGATTGTGAAGTCGGATCTGGATGAAAGTTAGTAGGAGTGGAGTTAGAAGTGAGCATGAACCTGGGCGTGAAAGGGAGCCAGGTGCATTCAGGGAGAAGAAACGGGGCTTGAAATCGCTTAGCACACCCGATCCGTATCGAATTCGGGTAGGAAAAGAAGCCACCCCGGGGGTTTGGCCCTGGGCGAATCTAACGAAAGTATTAGTTTTAAGGATAAATTAGTAGAATGACGGGTTGGTCAGAAATGAGTTGCGCTGAGGGACGGCGGGATGAAAGAAGCGGGGAGCAGCAGGTGATCAGGGCGGACAGTTGGCGGTGCGGGCTGAATGCAGAGAGAGAGAGGGAACTCACCTATAGCAGCGGGGTGGAACCGCTTCCTATAGGGAATGTACCTTCCCCAATTCTTGGGGCAGGTTCATTCATTTTCTGAGGGAGGAAGAAGGCCTAAATATGGCGATGTATCTTTCCTCGTTCTAGCGGAAGATTCATTCTTAATTTTTGCCTGTGGGAGCAGCGAAAGACCCGACTGTGGGGTGGAGGCTTACCTGTCGAGTATACCTGCCAGCCCGTGAGTGCACGCAAAAGGGGGCTCGATATTCTGAGGGGGCGCATCCACCACTATATTAACAAGGGCACATACGTGGGAGGGGATCGAGGTAGAAGAAGGCTTACCTATGCATCCTGTGCGGTCCCCTGGTACACCTACCCACCTTCCGGTGGAAGATTTACCCTTGACGAACTTGTTGTTCCGGTGGGGAAGTTGCACGGCTGCTCGTCCAGTTGGCAGTTATTTTCTCTCTCACTGTTACCGTTGATCTTAAGCGAGCTCGATCGGACGATCGGGGGATAGGTATCGCCGTGAAGGCAGGCTGATTTACCTGGCGGTGGCTGGTAGTCACGGTTCGGGCGATCTAAGGCTGCAGCTTGCTGAGAAGAGGAGGTACCGGGCCATGGTAGTAGCCTGCGTGGCTGGTATGAGCACAGGTTCCGGTTGTTGCTGATGGCGGCCACTCGCACGTCGAGATCATTACCGAACCGGAGTCCGAGCGCTAAGTAAGTGGATGACACCGTTGTTACTCGCCGAGCTGCGGTTTGCGGAACCTCTGCACATCTCTTGCTGCAGGCTCTTACCTGGTAATGATGACAAAGGTTGTTCCTCCTAGATCCTAGCTATTGTCACTGCGGCTGGACACGAGTTTCTACTGGAGGTGTTACTCCTTGCTGCGTACCCAAAAGTGGGTGCAGGGGCTGAAGTGGTTCTAAAGGGAGGCTCCTATTGCGCTGTGGTGCTGCGGACATATCAGCCAACCGGTGCGCTATTCATATTACTGGCGGAGCTGGATAGAGGCAAGTTGCGACACTGCAAGTTGCTGTTAATTGTTGTTGACTGCTACGGGTCATTGCCGCGGTTCGGGCTCTTGCCATAGAAGTTTGCTTCAATAGTTGACTCTCGTCTTACCAAGCTACTATGCTTTTGGCCACCATTGTGGGGCCCTCAGGCGATCCAAGATTACAAGGCCCTCTCTTGCGAGACTGAGAGCACCATTCTTGCATCTGAGAGTCTCAAATCTATCTCTTTCTGCCCTTCTAAGTCTCAGTGTAGTCCTTGGTTACGAGAGGAAGGCGGCAGGCGGGATTGCAACCCGTAGGTCCGCGTCAAGACTCTATGGGGAGTCCACCCACCGATTGCGGGAGCTCTGCCGGAGCTCAGGAGGAGTTCTGGAGGCAGGGAATCGTCAAGTAAACTATTTCTATCTGTACACCCTACTACTACCCATGTTTGTTTATCTCCCTACAGTCTGACTGTTGTATGCATGAGATTGTCCATATGGTTTTTG
This sequence comes from Chara braunii, assembly GCA_003427395.1. Lineage (NCBI taxonomy): Eukaryota > Viridiplantae > Streptophyta > Charophyceae > Charales > Characeae > Chara > Chara braunii. The sequence continues at coordinate 178,420 of BFEA01000901.1, read as the reverse complement.
TTTTCTCTTCAAGACTTAATCAGACTGAATGGAAGGAATGTGTGAAGGTGAAGTTTAAGTTTCTCTTATGTTTTAACTGAAAGCAGACTCAGGTATGAATTGGTGGGAAGATAGGAGGAAGACAGTTTTGCTTGTGTTTGGAAGGGTCAACCAAAGCCTGAGCATTGTTTCCATGGTGAATGATTCAGTGCTGTGTTTATTTGATTGTTTTATGAAGGACCAGACATTGTTTCTACTGTGAATGGCCTGGTTGCTGTATTTATTTAGTTGTATTCTGGAGGACCAGACATTGTTTCTACTGTGAATGGTCTGTTTACTCTAGTTAATTCTGGAGGTTTGCTTGGTTGAAAGGGTTTAAGTTCTTGTTTTATTCCGAGGGAGGATTTTCTGGTCTAAGGCTAAGCATTGTTTCTAAGGTCAATGGTTTAGTCTGAAAACCACGCACATAAGTTGAACTGAGTATAAACGGAAAATACTTTATGTATATTAGCCTGTGAACTGGCAGTTGGGCATTGTTTCTAAAGTGAATGGTCCAGTGTTATGTCATATCATTAAGAAGAGAAAGTAGAAAATACAAAGTATAAATGTAAATAGTCTGGGCAAGCTGAACATTGTTTCTACTGTGAATGGTTCTGTCCCCTGCCCATATTTGCCTTTTCTTTTGAAAACAAAGTCAGAGAAATACTAAATTTTGGATATTAAACAACTCAAGGCGACTAGGCACTGTTTCTGTGGTGGAGGGCCTAGTCATCTGCCGAAAAGAAGAGAGAAGTAGTTGTGCAATCTGTTCGTGTATATCTTAAAGACAAGTTGGACATTGTTTCCATAACGAATGGTCCAACTCTATGTCTTATGTAAGTTGGGTATAAAAGTTAAAGGGCTTGAAGATTCATGAACTATTTATATGGAATAAACTTGGGTTGGTGAGGGTACTTACCTTTGTGGTTTGGCCTGCATGTGGCTGAGTGAGATGACTACCTGGTCTGAGTTTCAGTTTTGATAGGTAGTCGCTTTAGTTGCACGCCACGTGCTAGAGCGATAGGAGTTAGTTTCAATTCCTGCATTTTCAGTAATAACTTTTTTTATCTAGGTCAATTCTTGCATTTTCTGGGATCAATTTGTACTTGGCTTTATATAAATCTTGGCAAGCTACTTTCTCTACGAGAAGCGTTGCCGAAATTTCTACAAATCCAAGGAGTTAGTCAATTTTTGACTTGCCAAAGTTCGATTTCTCTTTTCTTATATCTGACTTAGTTAAAATCTGGGAAGTCTCCTTTTCTAAAGGGAGTGATGCACAAATCGTTGCTAATTCAGGGAATTAGACAAAATTGGACTTTGATAAGTCAAAGTTATTCTTAAAATATGGACTTAACTTTGTATAAATTTTGAAAAAATACTTTTCTAAAGGGAGTGCTGCCGAAATTTCTGCAAAACTAAGGAGTTAGTTGAATCTTGTCTAAGTTGAACTCAGGTTGTCTCTCAGGTTCTTATCTGACTTAGTATAAATCTGAGAAGTCTCTCTTTCTAAAGGGAGTGCTGCCCAAATTTCTGCTAATTCAGAGAGTTACACAGAATTTGACTTTCCAGAGTTAGAGATTATTTATGCGTTCATATTTGGACTTATATAAATTCTGGAAAGAAATTTTTCCTACGGGAAGCGCTGCCGAAATTTTCTTAGTTTAAAGGAGATAGATTATATTTTGACAGGTGGCTATTCTGACGATCCACCCTGAATGGGGGAGATTCTGCCATGAGTCTACCTTCCTTTGGGCACTTGCTTAGAGGTAGGCTTAGATATAGTTAACTAGGATGATTATTGAATGAGATCGTGATATGGGGATTATTCTCCATGGACTTATAAGTTTAGCCTGGGGCATTGACCTGTCATGTGTTACAGGCCTCTTGATCGTTTGATTCAAGTTCAGAACTAGATTCAGCTTGATCCTTTGAGGATCATCTTCTGTTATCACTGATAACAGGTCGATTGCCGATTCGTCGGTTTGCGATTCAACTCCAATTCACTCTTGCCACTCAACCTAAAAGCTTTAGCCCTGTAGTTTATTTGTTTTATTGTGTTTTTACCTGGACTTTATTGAATGGTCATTTAACGAAGATACTAAGTATTTTTATTGCGGGGAGGTTGCGCTGAGGTTGAGGTTTGCATGACTAAAGCGAGGGGTATGAGTACAGAGAATGATTGAAGTTAACCCCGTGTAGCGTGTGGACCTTTGGTTGAATCTTTGATGTGATTGCAGRTATGTTTATGGTTCGGACTCTAGATGTGATTGTCTGCGATTAGATACATGTATGGTTGAGAGGAGCCTCACTCTGACTGTGAGAAGTGATCGTCCTATATAACCAACCCCCATATATTCATGAGTGCCCTGAGTGTTTGAGAGGCCAACGGTAATTGTGCATAAGGGTTAAACAGATTATGTGTTTGAGAAAAAAGAGAGATCCCCTTTTTCATTTGCTTCTTAGAGATTTTATGGTTGGACATTGTAGTTCCTGGCAGCCGTTAAAGTCAAACCTCTTGACTTTTACCCAAGCCTGGAGTAGGACTTACCACAGGGCCGCAAGAAACGACTGTCACCACACGTATGGACGTGTGTACCGCCCGCCCTGCACAGAGTGCAGAAGAGGGTGTGTAGTCTTCAACCGCGCGTGAAGGTTGTCCAACATCGAGAGATTAACCCTCAAGGCGCGTGTCAGCCGACACTTGAGTATCGAATGCGACCCTCGAGATTAACGAGGACCGCACGAGTGTGGGTACTACATAGTATGCCATCACTGCGACTACTTGAGTACGCTTGCTTTGCGAGTCGATATGAGTTAGCCTGCGTCCGCGTGGTTTTATACTAAGTCTCGCGCACGACGCCTATTCGATTTCCGAATTGGAAAGTTATGGGTTGGCTACCAAGGGGCTAGTAGAGTTGTTGCGTTGTTTGTGTTGTGTCGTTTCGTATGCGTATGTGTGTGTGCTGTTGTTTTGTGATTGTTAGAGTGGTGTGCGCGTGGTGTGTGGGATGCGTCCTGGTCGACCAACGTCGGGCCGCGCTTGGGACCTCAACCCCCCAAGATGTCGGTTCGCGCGCGGGTCCGATAGAGGCGTATTACCGCGCGTACCCCCTATGCTACAACGAACGAGAAACGCCCTCGGCTGGTCCACCTCTGCGATTGCAATTGATTAGCTTTCGTAATGTGGATAGGTAGCTCGGCGGGGATACGCCCACCGAAGGGAGGTGACAGCTCCCGTAAGGTGTAGGTAAGTCGTGCCGTTCGTAGGCCCTATCCTGTCATAGGGGCTCGCAAGAGGTATGGCTGGCGCACTCGGCCGGAGCGGCTTGTGGAAGCTCCATGTATATTTGCGACGAAGGATTTGAATCCAACTCCTGTGTGACGCGGTCGGGAGGGTCCCGCGCTGCCCTGGTGCGGTGCCGGACCGATACGCTCGATAGGTGGTGCCGTTGCCGGGGATAACGGTTGCCTATCGTTGTCCCTGGTGGAACGACATCCGGGTATAGGAAGTGAGAAAAAATGCAAATGAGAAGTTTCGTCAGGACGATATGAGCGATCAGTTGACATCTTGACTATCGATTGATAGTGTCGTAGAGCTGAGAGGTCCTTAAAATTCGGATCTAGATTCGAGGCGGGTTGATGATTTAGGCGAATTAACGACTTCTGCTTTATTGACTGGTCTGGATAGAATGGTTGGTAGCAGACAGTGCTGGATGAAAAGCGTGAAGTGAGGGTTGGTTAGGTGATGGGGTTTTTGATTGATGTGACATTATTTGGATTAATGTGGTATGAGTGACTCGAGGGTGATAAGTGTTTTGACTCTGCGTTCACCGGTTTTGACTGGCATGAGGGTATTTGGGATTGGTAACCCTTTTTGATTCGATAGTTGGCAGGCCTGGGCAGTGCTTTGCATGCTTGGCGTGGCTAAGGTTAAGAGTGGCTATTGTGAGAGTTAACCCTATGGTGTACCGTTTTTGACTGCCATAACAGTCATCTGAGCGATTGGGAAAACATCGTAGTATGGGTGTATCAGAATAGAGCTAAGGATGAGGGAGATAATATTCCTCTATTAAGACTTGAAGGTGTGGATCCCCTCGTAGGTGTCAGATTAGAAGTCGTCTGTGCGCTTTGAGAAGAAGTAGGTTAAGGAAAGCTGAAGGATATTACGTGCATGGACTTAGATGTTGGAGTCTGGATTCTGAGCGGTTGTTCTGCTACGGGATGTAGTGAGTCTAGGTAACACCTTCTTTACGTGACGGGCGTCTAATCCTAGAGGAAGTTGGAGTAGCAATGAAAGAGCTGACACTTAGACTATTCTGCTCACCCTTAGGGGAGCGGTGGGTAGTGATGGATGTCGGACCCTGTGAGCATAGTTTACGCCCTAGCATGTGAAGTTATACGTTAAGTAGATATCCCTTTCACGAGTATCTCGTGTGGGTTATTTTATTGGCAGTAGAATTGGGACCTTATCAGTCTGTAAAAGTTTATATGAATGTCTCCGGTCCAGCACTTGTCCCATGGCAGGCCATTGAGTCTGTATGGCTGGGCTCTTCCCAGAGGAGCAGGGATAGTCAGTCTAATAACGGAAGGCGCATGCTGGACATTTGTCTATGATAGGCAAAACCCAGACAAAGCAAACGCAACTCAGGATGCCTTATACACAGGAAAACGCGCGTATGCTCGGGGCGGTTAAGAAAGAGGGAGGACTTGAGGTGTCTTTACCGAGGCGGGTTAGAGAAGGAGAGTATATTTCATCATGGTAAAACGTGATGATGGGCACGAACGTCTGTGTCTGGATCGAGTCCGGGTTCGACGATCAGCAGGAATGCGCAATTGTAAAGGTGACCCTGTATGCCTCAACCACCTTTTGGGTCGAGCATGGGATAGAGTTGGCCCTTGGGCACGGAGGCCTGCTTGCTAGACCTCTGAGGATAGCCGAGGCAGCCGAAGCTAAATGGGCAAGAGAAGTGTCCCGTGATGGGGAAGAGCGAATACTAACCCGTGTAAGGGTCAAGCGCGCTGGAGAGTTCGGGCTTCCATCTGCTCCGCTACGAGTAGTCCTGCCGGAGTTTCTGATAGAAAAGAGTTTTGGTGGGCAGACAAGGGTAGAGGCGGCAGCTGAAGCTGCTTTGAGGATGCGAGGATGAGAATATGGGCGTTATACATGTGAACTGATATATGGCATGTACTTAGATCCGAAATTCTCACCCTCTAGTCTGGGGCTCGGGAACATGGCCAATATAGTTCATGTATATGCCATTTCGCATGATCCAAATGAGGAAATTGAAGACTGGGATGGGCTACGGGCAGCAGTGGGCCGATAGAAGGGGCCTTTTACCATCCGACTAAAGTGCTCTCCTTCAGACTTGACTATAGGCCTCTGACTACCTACTGCCGTAGTGATTACTTTTGTCTGCCTTGGATTAGCCTTGAGAAACCCTTTGTGTATACGATATATGTGGCTAATAGTATTGTGAAGGCAAGTGTACAGATCAGACTAGCATGATAGATTCTATATGTTCAGATGCGCGATTCTTAACGGGTCTCGACCCTACCTGATTGTCGTTTGTCCAATAGGTAATGGGGTCGAAGGAACCCGAGATGGAGGGCCCTCAAGAGAAGATTGGGCCCAAGAAGTTTGTTGATTTGCTCAGCATGCGAGACTGGGAGCGGGACAACATGCCCAAGGTTGAGATCGGTTTCTTCGGCGGTAAGCGTGTCTCTAGCTTCCTTAGCAAGTTTGAGCAGATAGCGGTCCAGTGTGAGTGGAATGAGGAGCAGATGTTGAAGGAGGTCATAAGGTATATCCATGTTGACCTACAGGAGGATGTCAGTGGAGTGATCAGGAAAGCAGGGTGATCATGGAAGAAATTTTATAATGGCATGAGGAATAAGTACCGACTGGGAGAAGAACAGTTAACCAGAGAGGACCTCGAAAAGATGGATCGATACGATTACAAGTAAGCAAGGCATTTTCTGGTGGAGTATGAGCGCCCTTCCCACAAGGTTTGGGGACAGTCTGAACATGACAAGTGTTTTTTCTTCCTTATGCACTTTACGGGTGAAGAGTAGCGGAACCTGATCCGCGGGACAGGAGGACTTATATGGGATAAGATACGAGAGAATTTTGTGGGAGAAGATTTTGATCAGTACCTTTGCCACATCTTACGTGAAGCCAGAAGAAGGAAGGCATTAAGAGAATGTGAAAGAGACGAGGCTGGCAAAAAGACAGATGAATTGGCGGCTGGCACCTTTGAAGGCGTGAGAGATGAGTTGCGGAAGGATGGTAAGGCAAGCGAGCGGAACCATAGGTGGGGTGAAGGGAGGAAACGTGAGTCACCTGCCAAGAAAGAAGAGGTGCAGAATAAGGCAAAGAATGTTGCAATCCCTACCTGCGAGAGGACGACTGACATTCCAAGCAGGAAAGGCCAAGAAAGGCGAGAAAGCCAAGAAGAAGCTGGGATAGCCCAACCTCCCGTTGTACCTGATCCAAGGGGAGGAAGTAGTGACAAGAAGATGGCACCAGCTTCTAGTTGGGCAAGTCGGAAAAATAGGAGGCGGCGAGAGCAGTGGTCGAGAATTGTGTGTAATTACTGTGGAAAGACGGGTCATACGCCTCACTGGTGTAAGGAAGCGGGACGAGCCCGAAGAGAAGAAAAGGAAAGGGATGATAAGGGAAGAGACGCGACCGGCCCGATATAGCTTAGGCTCAGTTGAAGACAGACGACTTAAACCATGGGAGTTGATTGCGGGAGAGGAAAAACAGGTTGGAGGAAAACTCTCGCAATAATGGTCCAGTAAAGTAACTTGGGCTGTAGATAGGAGTAATGCTCAACCGTATAGGTGAGGCCAGGAGGCAATGAGTGAGTGATAACTGGTTCGCCTACACGTCAGTAGGATCAGAGTTTTATAAAGAGGCGGAACTAGATATGTGCATATTTAGATGTAGGCCCGACTAGCTTGTCCACATGTACATATGCAATTTGTAGTACTAGACGAATCATTTGCTTCGTTTTTTTGCTGTGATTTGGATGGCCGTGTCCAGATGTGTGATATGTTGGCATGTACAGTTGGGATAGATTTGTGTGATTTGGGCTTTTGTATATGTTTGAACATATTTCGAGGTACTCGTGTGTTCGAAACGTGGGTTACTCAGCAGAGTGGGACGTGAGGGCGGAATACCTATGTCGTTTTTTAGAGAGCCGTTTTATTGTGGTGTACATATTGAGATGAAACCTTATGAGGCTTGGTTTTTATGACGATCACTATCACTCTCACGCGTGTGGTTTTATCCTGATGAATGTTGGCTTTGTGTTAGAGATGTGTGAATGTGTGACATGTATAGCTGCCTACTCCTCGGTATACTCGTGCGACCTATCCACGGACAGTTGATGGGGCATAGTATAAAGGGAGGAAGTGCAACCTGTTTGAGAAAAGTTGTGAGGATTTTTAGAAGATTTATGAGTCTTTGAGACTCGAATGCTTCACTATGCCAGTTGTTGATTGCTTAAATATGACGAGGACCCATAAAATGGTCTTTCGGTGATGTTCTGTCTTATAATGAGACCCCTTGGATTTTGGAGAAAGGGATGTTTTGTAATCTTTTGTTCTGTGACGAGACCCCTCTTAATTCTGAGAGAGAGGATGTTTTGTTTTGTGACGAGACCCCTCTTGATTTTCGGAGAGGGGGTGTTTTGTTCTGTAATGAGGCCCCTCGTGATTTTGAGAGGGGGGGATGTTTAGCTCCATGGTGAGAGCCCCTTGGATTTTAGAAAAGGGGATGTTCTTATTGTTGGAAGGCTCACCTTCAAAGGTGAGGAAATTGATTTATGGCATGGTAAGTTGTCTGATGAGTGATAAAGTCTGACGAAAATGACCATGTTTTGCCTGGTAGATTTTGGAAGAATTTTATCCTCGATCAGAATCGTCAAATCCCATTTGTTGGCTCTCAGCTGCCGGTGAGGGCCGTCTTCTGTGGTCGGGAAACCCGCCAGAATCAGAAACCTCTCATGTCTTGGCCTCTAGTTGTGAATTATAAGTGGGTGTTGTGCGCAGTAGAGGGTAAGGGACGAACCGCCAGAATCAACAATCTTGTTTGCTTAGTCACAAAAAAGTCTAGTAAAGGTGCCTTGCGGCAAGGAGACCCTCCGGCGTCAGGAACCCTTCACTAAACTTATTGAAGGCTGCAAACAGTTTAGTCTGTTGCATTGACTTCTATGACTGGAAAAGTTTATGGATTAAGACCCCTTCAAATTTTTGAAAAAAGGGGCTGATATGATTTTGTTGAAAGGTTCATCTTCAAAATGAAGGTGTTTTAAAAGAGGTCCTGGGAAGGTTCATCCTAAAAAGAGAAGGGATAACTAAGGACCTAGTGATATGTTGGTGATGTACTGGTGGGTAAGTATAGATGAATGAAGGTTTTTGCCCCAAATTCTCGATTAATTGGACTGGTCCCTCATTCGTCAGCATTTTGGGTAATCTGATAGCCTTTCGATTTTGCGACGCAACGGGGACGTCGCTTAATATGGTCCGGTAAGCTGTCGGTGCGAATACCCTTACAAGGGTATCCGCCCTCGTTTTTCGCAAGCGACAGGAAATAGGTTTGGTTTAAAGTTTAAGTATACCGCGCTAGTCGCGGCCTCGTCTGTGACTTGCGCTGACTGGATGGTTGACCAGAATAGAGAGTGTGTAGGCGCGTGGATTTGAGGCGTGTGTGATCCTCTTTATTTGTTGATGGCTGAAGAGTCGGCGTGATCGCCGGCCGGAAATTTCCTTCATTCTGATTAAATAGGGACTAGAAATATTATGTCTCGTTAACCGCTGCGCTTGTCTGTGACCCGTGTGTATGTGCTGGGAGCGTTGTCGAGGGTAGTCTCGGACACGAATGTAGGATAGCCGCGACGCAGTCGCTAGGCCGGCACGTGTTTTTGGCAGTTTGCGCAGGCGCAGACTAGGGAATAGCCCAGGGAGGGTTCTAGGCCCTGGGTACCGAGGGCTACCACTTTATATTGAGTTTGGGCATGGTTATCTCAGGCTTGGGCTTAGCCCTATAGGTTACGACATTGGGTTGGCGATACGGAGGTTCGGGGATCGAGGCTAGCGTACGCCAGCGTGGCAGCAGCGGAGTAGCGTGGAGCGAAAGCTTGAAGGGTTGAGGGCCCTGTGTGGCTATCCCCCTTGGTTTTGTTTTCGGGCGCGCCAGCGGGCCCGATCCGCGGGACTGGCGAGCTGCCAGCAGCCCCGCGGATTTCCCCGATACTATTGTTATTTTATTTTATTTTCCTTTTGTGTTTTATTTATCGCGTCCCGTTCGGGGACGTGATACGTCGTATCCTCGGGATTGCCTAAAATGCAGCAGCAAGTAGTTTTCGTGGCCGCATCGAAGTTTACTCTTGTAATGTTTTTGGGGAGCTCCGTAGCAGCCACATTCGTGCTTAAGCCTCCAACGAGGGAACATGCGGGAGCTGTACCCACCAGCAGGTGTTAAACCCACTACGGCAGGTGGGGGATACGGGTCGGGGGTCAGCCGATAGCATCAGGACTGAGCCTCTTCGATGGGCCAGTCGTTGTGCCTCCCCTCCGACCCCTTCCCCTATGAGCATCAGGGAGGGGGGTTCTGCTCAAGTGCCACTCGGAAGGACTGCACCTAGACGTAGTAGGTACGGTAGGTGAAGAGAGTCGGGTGCAGGCGAAAAGCGAAGGAGACCACATATATTGCTAACAGTAGAGCGGAGTGAATCTAGCGGGGTAGCCGTGCCGAATACGCTAGTAAAGGAGGGTGGGAGAGTGTATAGGACGTAATGATGAGAGGTAGTGTGGCGGGTCGTGCGTGATCGGAGGGGTCGGCAGGGTGGCAAAGGCCGGTAAATGGACTTGGACAGGGAACCGGGTCAGGTGCATGCACGGAAGAGTGGAGCGCAGAAGTGAGGAGTGTCGTAGCGGAAAGCAGCAAAAGGGGAAAGCGGACGTGAGACTGGCCGGCAGTAGCGAGCGGGGGGGCATAGCGCATGAGTATCGGGCGCTAAAGCCACGGCAAGCGGGAGCGACGGGGCATCGTTGGAGTGAGCAGACGACGGGCAGGGGCGGACCGGAGGAAAACAGCGCTAGGGGGATAAGTGGGAGGACGGTGAACGAAACTGGACCGGAACCGCGCCCAGGTGCTTTTAGAGGTAAGGACGGGGGAGCCGCAGGCTATGGCAGGAGGTGGCGAAGGCGAGCACTAGCGGAGCACAGCAGATAGCGTTGGAAGCGACTGGGTAGCACCAGGCGGTAGCGCAGCGGTCTTCTTATGCAGCGCGCGGAGCCGGGCCGTAAAGCATAGTGGGGTGAAAAGGATAGCGCAGCGGAGCTGCGAAGACCGGTAGTGGAACGGAGTGCTGCTGAGCGACGGGCATCGTGGGCAGGAAGCGGAGTGCTGCGGCAGCGGGCGTCAGGTGCTACCGAACAAAAGAAGTAGATAGCGCAGCGGGGTCACGGGCGTTGTGAGAGCACAGCGAGGAGAGCGACGGGAGGAGTGGTGAT
>BFEA01000901.1:132515-144490 GCA_003427395.1 Chara braunii | reverse complement strand
CGTTCTCTTTCTCCACCAAGGGATTTTCCAATCTCGTCTCCTCACCTGCCGGTTTCTAGCTTTTGCAACACTGTCTACGCCCTCCTTCTGCTCCCTGCCTTTCCTGTCGCCGGAATCTTTGAAATCCACTCTCATGTCTTCACTTCTCTTCTTATCCCAATGGACTGTACCACCCCGACCAGTTTTATCATCTTCCCTTCCATTATCCCCAGTCCTCTGATTCCAACAATTCATATCACCATCCTCATCATCATCATCCTCCTCCTCATCATCATCATCACGGTTTTGAGGTGGTCCCAACGATTCCAACGACTCATTGTCACCCTCATTATCGCCATCCCCAGTCTTCTGATTCCATCGATTCATATCCCCATTATCGTCATCATCACCATTAACATCATAAATATCATCATCATCATCATCATCATCATCATCATCATCATCATCGACCTTGTCACTATCACCCCCTGAACTGTGGATACCCGCCCGTCTATTGCTCAGATTGACATCATTCACTCTCAATACCTCACCATCACCGTTTTGAGGCAGATGGCACCWCCCTATCACACATACCCATCTGAGTTCACACCCACAGTTCAAGCACCGCACATTTAACTCCATAGGAAGTCCGCAGCTTCTATCTTTAATCTGCCAGAGCTCCTGATTTCTCGAAGATTCCTCGCTGTCGCTGACTCTCACGTTCCTTCTTGCAGCCACGGCTTGATCATTATCTCCCCCACCGACTGCTTACTACTCCCAAGCTCTCGCCAACATCAGCACTTCCTTTACAAGCCTCTCACCACCACTACGAGGGGAAAGCTCATAAAACGAAGCTTAGATTGAGGAAAGTTCCTAAACGGGTGCCATTCATCTAATAAACTGCAGATCAAAAGAAAAGGATTATGAATGAGAGCACTGGTCCGATTACACCGACTAAGGAGAGTTTTTGTACAAGAGGTCTTTGTAGATTAAACTAACGTTCCCATGAGACTCCGTGAACTCACCAATGGTTATGATGATGGAACAAGGGCTTACAGGAAACAGCAACTTGAAGCTCTCATAAGAAGACAAAACAGATCGGAGGAATAAAGAAAGTCCACAAAGAGAGATGGTTAGACACCAGCAAGCAAGGGTGCTCAAAATGATTGCCTCACCTGAGGGCTGGGGAACTAACCGACTTTATTAACCCTAATAGCAAAGTTAACAGTCTCCTATTTTCCGAAACAGACAAAACATCTTTGTGCTTTCCCGCGTGCTTTACCGTCTCTACCCCAGCTGCCCCGAATGATGACAAAAGGTGATTTAAAAAAAAAAAAAAAAAAAAAAGACTGAGAAAGACGATCCGAAGAGATTCGGTAAGCAGATCTCTTGTGAATGGATCCTGATCAGCAAGATGTCAAAAGACTAGGCATGTGGATGGGATTAGGGGAACCACAACGCCACAGAGGAATCCCCGTCGAGAAGGTATGTTCCACCTTTCTAACATCTCCCGCTTCATATCACAAAGATCGCACGATGTCAAGAGAAAACAGCAATTCTCTACGGCCTTTAGTCAGAAAACCACGTACTGCCACTTGTTGTCATCTGCCGCTCCGTATACCGAAAGGTAGCCCGAAGCGGAGAAGAAGAAAAACAGGTTCAAAAGTTCCCGAAGCTTGAGAGCTTCGACAAAGTGCCACCCGTCGTGGAAGAGCAGGACGTTCGATGTCACGACCGAGAGCGTGCAAGTTCCATAGAAAGCTCGCTGGCGGGTGAGCTCCGCCAAAGTGCCACCCGTCGTGGAAGAGCAGGACGCTCGATGTCACGACCGAGAGCGTGCAAGTTCCATAGAAAGCTCGCTGGCGAGTGCAGCAATCTTCAGCTCAATAGGTTGAAGTAGTTCCAAAAGATTCCCGGAGGAAATATGCCACTTACCCATGCAGCACCACCACCCTTCGCCACTATCCAAGGACAACTTCATGTCACATGTGCTCAAGCTCACCATGAAGCTTGACGGCTACATGACGCACCTTCCCCGTGCTGAGCGCCCCGGGGCATGGTGCTCAAACTCCGTGATCCGTGAAGAAACCCTAATGGTAGTGCGCTTGCGTCGCAGGATTGGAGCGCTACGGCGCCGCCTCCTGCTTCGTCCCTCTTGTTTTTTTCCGATTCCTTTGGGTTGGCTTTTTGTTTTTGTTTTTCTCAAAGAATTTGCAAGGTGGCCAATATATCGTTTCTTTGGGCCTCGTTCCACTACTCGCCATCCGCCACGCATGGCGGACGCGACTTGGTTCCACTGCATCGCCAATAGCCACGAAATGGAGGCTGTCAAAATTTGGGTGTGAAATCACTTGGCGATGTGCCGCCAAGGCTTTCCATTTCCCCTGCCTGCAACGGCCCTTCGTGGAGGCTCTACTCCTCACCCCTCCGTGAAATGCTTCGTGTGGCCATTGCCCCTGACACAACCATCCTGACAGTCGACCTGCGTTGTCCCCTAGTGTTGGCAAGTTTTAGCTGTACCTGGAGCGATTTCCAGTCCGAGTACATGGTGAAGAGAAGGCGGCCACGGTTCCATTAGCTCGCCATCCGCCACAGTCCGGGGAGCAGGCCGGGACAGCAACCACAGCGCACGTGGCAGCGGCTATGTAATGGAACCAAGACCCTTTTTCCGCCAGAAAAAATGCAGTTTTCGGCCTCCCCAAGTCTCGCCACTGTTTGTGCCGGATGGCGAGTAGTGGAATGAGGCCCTTTTTCTTTTCATAGAAAAGCCCAGGTTGTTTGAAGGCGGGATACCTTCCGATGGCAGTCGCCCACAGTACTCGGCCACTCGGTTGTCTTAGAAAAACCCCGCTTGAAGACCCCACCTGCACTTCCTCTCATCTTTTTGCCCTGGTGCACCGCCACCCCCCTGTCCTACCCTAGTGTTAACCACCCAGGCGGTTGCACACCCAGGCTACGCAGAGACCCCTACCCCTGCTCAGACCCGGTTGAAGCAGACGCTGTGCAAGCCCTATATATGAACATGCTACTACAGGTCTTTTTTTTTTTTTTTTTTTTTTTTGGTTTAAGGCCCATGTGCCACCTTCCGTTGTTGAGTTTAGAAAACTTAAACCACCAGTACCTCGCTCAGCTATCGGCCGCAGGCCTTCCCGTATACGCGCCGCAGCCTTAGGGGGGTCGGCCAAGGGAAGGCCCGGTCGTAGCGCGGACGCCGATGTCGGAGCTGATAACCTTACAAGGGTATCTGCTCATGAATTTATAGTCGACATAGCGTCGGCACCAACAAACAGACTGAAGACGGCTAAAAACGGGAAATGGGGCGAATCCCTCAACTGCTATGGTCGAGAAAGTTTTGCAAGTGCAAGCGCCGAAACACGGCGTGCACAGACTAGAGTCGGTGGTTAATTTTTTTTATTTTTTTTTCCAATGCTCGCCTGCCTTGTCGTGGCGAACGCAAAGACTGGTGAGATTTGTGGATTAAAAAGTCGGATTACCTCGCGCGCCATTGCGGCACGCGCAGAGACAGAAAAAAGGTTAGAAAATAAAGTCTTCGACCACAAATGGACAGAGGGTTAGTCGAAGAAAAAGAAGTCGCGCAAGGAGCGACGACTTTAGTCCAAATGAGCCGGGAACTGAGACGACATGATCAATAGCGTCAATTAGTTCAAAGACCACGGACGTTGGAAGCGTCGGTATAAAGGAACCGGCGGATAAAAGGAGGCTTGAGAAATTAATATAAGTCCCGGCCGTACAGCCGGGGCAGCCAAAGGGGTCGTGCTGCCTACCGTGCTAGGCTGCGACGGCCAGTACCGGCCTAAAACTAACCTTAGGAGGCAGGCTGTGGGCCTGTTATACTTGAAGAACCAAGCCTATACCCTACTTCTGGCAGGATTGTCCCTATTCTTTTTGAACTAGGAGCTAGCCCGATGGGTATAGGCGCGGGTTACTAAGGGACTGATCTAGGGAACGTTTACCACCAGCTGTTCGGCTAGTTCTTTTCGACAAGGAGTTATACTTCAGTTTCACCCCGCGTGTGGACGTCCGGGACTTGAACCCGTGACCTCCGTGTTGGGAGGGGGGTTAGTTAGAGGTTAGTTGAGCATAGGCCCCGGATCCGACGGTTGTCTCAACGTGGAAAGTAAGAAGTTAGATTCAGTTTTCAGTTTGTTTCTTTTTCCTCCTTTTTAATTTTTCTGCTTTCCTTTATTTCTTTTTATTTTATTTTATTTTTCCTCTTTTGTTTTACGAAACAAATTCACGAGTTTTACTCGAACGAATCTAATCGGCTACTGAGGGTGGATTCGTTCGAGGTAGGGCTACTCGACCAGCCCGCAGTCGGTGACTTGGAGATCCGACCGGGGCGGCCCGACTCGCCTTCGCAAAGCTCGACAAAGCTAGTATCACGGAGCGAGGAGGAAGGCATCGCGCGGGGGTAGTGCAGGTCGGCAGGATGGGCGCGCAGATGTTCAAGAAGCGGGCGCATAACGAGAGATGAAAAACGCGAGGAAGTAACACTCGCGAGCGAGAAGGAAGGGGCGCACGCTAACGGGCGGCAGGTGTGAGAAGAGACTGGGCACGGAGTGATTAGTCGACACAATCACGAAGTCGGGGAGGGGGAGCACAGAGAGCAGGGAGCAGCGCAAGAGAGAGAGGAAGGCGAGATGGATGCGCAAAAGTGTGAAAGAAGAGCGCGCGAATGGAGAAGAGGAACGCGGTCTGGAGAAGAAAGAAACGAGGCGTGCGAGAAGAAGAAGAAGAAGAGGGGGGAGGAATACGTACCTGCCCGTACAGATGGGTATGACGATGGTCCGGGCGTACGGAAGAGATGACAGTTCGAGACGGATCATGTTGCGTTTCGTTGCTAGGGCGCGTCGAGCTGTGACAACCGGCTACGGCGATGACGAGGGAAGAGCGAGAAACAGGTAAGTCTTCCTTCTCTCGACTCACTTCATAGTACTCCTATCTATAGGATAAACTAAATCGACCGATTGTACCGCTAGAACATGTAAATCTACACTACTACGTGCATATGTGCTTGTGTGTGAGTACGCGTGTATGTGGGTGTACACTTGTGTGTGTGTGAGTGTGTGCGTGGCGGATCGCGCGGCTGATTTCACGTTTACTTCCATCGATAGGATGAGCAAAATCGAATGAATCTGGCGCTTTGTCGTGGGAATATACACTGCCACACTCCGCAGTGTTGCGGCTGGCCTCACGGTACTTTCATCGATAGGATAAGCAAAATTGAATGAATCTTCTGATAGAACATGGAAATATACACTGGCTCACTTGTCTGCCTATGCCATGTGTGTGTGTATGTGTGTGTGTGTGTGTGTGCGTGCGTATGTGAGTACCGATCACGCGGCTGACAACGCGACGTAGGACAAGCAAAATCGATTGAATCTACCGCTAGGACATAGAAATGTACGTTACTATACGTATGTGTGTGAAAGAGAGAAGAGAGAGAGGGAGGATAGAGAGAAAGAGAGCGAATTGAATAACTTGCCTATTCCACTAGTCGTTGCCATATCCGCTGCCTTGCAAACATACCTGAATCGCAAAGGTACCGATCGTTAGAAAACCAGGTCGGGCAGATAGCTTTAATACATTTCCTTTTTGTTTATTTGTGCTTATTATTATTATTATTATTATTATTATTATTATTATTATTATTAGTTGACTCGTGTGTGGTCGTCGTCATTACCAAGATCAATCTCCTTCGTCATTCATACCTATTACTTTGGCTTAACCTGGCCGTAATGTCGGCCAGATACATCCGAAATTTTGAGAAGCTACCTGACAATCGTCCGCTACCAGGGGGGGTACTTTTCGAGAATCGAATGAGCAGAGATGAGCAGGGAATGCGGAAGACAGTAGCAAGGCGAACTAAAGAAAGAGGGAAGGATGACACAGGAGGAGGAGGGGAAGTGCGAGCAGGAGGGGCTCGGCGAGGGAGCACAGAGAAGAGGACCACAAAAGAAACAGACATGCATAAGCGGAAGAGGAGAGCATGCACAGAGAAAATACAGACGGGAAGGAAGAGCACAACGAACCAATAAAGGAGGTGGGGCGCAGGTAGTCTTTTGGTGCATGTGGCATCTGTGTTGTTGGGGAGCGAGGTTGTGAGTAAGCCGAGGGACATACCTGGTGGTGGAGCGTGCGGCATTGGCCGCTGTATGCTCGTTCTTCGGGAAGCCGTTGACGTCAACTTCTGCATTCTAGTATAGGCTAGTCAGGATCTGCCACATGTACTTTGGGCGCCGAGCGCCAGATAGGATATCAACTCTGGTTCTTCGGTGATGATGATGATGGGACTATTTCAGCCTTGTCAATTATGAACTTTTGGTGTGTTCTTATTGGGTGAATCTCGTGAGGCAATTCTACTGTTGGCTCGAGATCACGACTATCTAATCTTGTGTAATAGTGCTGCTTGATATAAAGTTCACTAGTGCTCATTTTCCTTGCATTTTCGCCACTATTATTATTATTATTATTATTATTATTATTATTATTATTATTTTCATTCTTATTATACAAACAGACTAGCTTTACTTTCACGCCACAAACATGCAGACAGAGGAAGATTCACATTGGCGCATAACGCCCTACTCAAAGCTAGAAGATATGGAAACCAAGACACAGTTTGAATTCGAGCTTGCTTCAACTGGCTATGGTGCATTAGCACCCGCGTACCGTAACTCTTGTCACTATGTCCGACACCCCTGGGCACTTCACGCTTCGACCCCGGGTCACGAACCCACGTACACGCATAGGACGAGAGAAGGAGAGAAAGGGAAGGAGAAAGTTCTTCCTCTTCTTCTTCTGAAAGTCCACCTTCTCTTCCTTACCCTCTCTTTACCTGACTACTCAGTGCCTACAGACAACGAGAGAGAGAGTGAGAGAAGGGAGGGGGGAGAGAGAGGACAGGCAGATGCATACCATCACAGACGGATTAGACATACATACAGAAACGAACCTACAGGAACAGACATGCACAAACAGACAAGGGAACAGGGGTAAGCAGGTATAGCAGATGGATGCACACTGACTGAGCAGGCAGCCATATCCGAATGGCGCCGCTGTATGATGGAAGGGGCGCATGATGACCTTTAGGTGCAGGCGGCATCTGTGAGTTGTGGAGTAAGGTTGTGAGCGTAGCGAGAGACATACCTGGGGCTGGACACGTGCGGCATTGGCCGCTGTATGTTCGTACTTCCGAAAGTTGTTGTCGTCGGTCTCTGCATTATAGTATAGGCTAGAAAGGATCTGTAATCTGTAGTCTGGGCGCTTAATGCCAGGTAGGATATCAACATTGGTTCTTCACTAATGATGATGATGATGAGACCTTACCAGCATTGTCAAATTATGAGCTCCAAATGTCTTCTTATCTGATGAAACTCATGATGCAATTTTGCTGGTGGTTCGAGGTCACGACTATCTGGTCTTGTGAATATGACGCTGTTTGATTCCTGAAGTTCGTTGAAAAGATTCTATTATTATTATTATTTCTTCTTCTTATTATTATTATTGGCTGATTATTATCATTATTATTATTATTATTATTATTTATTGTTGTTATTGTATAGGCAGACTCATTCTCTTTCACACTTCGCATGCATATAAATAGGCGGTGTAGCAAACCGGAGACGAGCACGCACTCAGATCTCTGAGAGGTGGTAACTGAGAACACAGTTCCGATTCTAGTTCACTACAAATGGCCATGGCAATTCAGCACCTATACAACTCTCTCTGTTCTCATACGCAGGATCACCCTGGATATCCCACACGTGTCTCTCTGAACACTCCTACACACACACTGCATTTGGCTACCAGCTATGGCGGCAATGGTCACTTCTGCCGCTACAGTTACATTCTTCTTCTCTCGCCCACTTCAGCTCGGGGTTCTTTGCAGACCCCCTAGCACAAGTCGCTGTGGCAGCGCTTCAGCATGGCTCACGCAGGAATGAATGAATGGCTGGGCGCTGCCTCTTGAATTATACTTCGGAGACCCGTTGGTCTGCCCTTTGCCATCGGCCCATGGTGCTCACAGTCCCCCGCGGTAATTTCTGGACTGGACTGAGATTGACTGAACCATGCCACATCCACAGTTAAAGAGAAGAGGGGAAGGTAAACGGGCACCGACATACAAAACGGTCGAACCGACGGGTGGGTACAGACGTGTGTATATGACTGACAGGGACAAATAGAAACTGACACGCAGGACAGGCAGAGATAGATAGACCAGCACAAACATGCAGACCAACACAAACAGACGATCTGAAGCAGACATACTGACTAAAAAAGACAAACAGACAGACTCAATGAAAACAGAGATAGACAAAGAATGACAGGGAGAGCAGAAATAAACAGACAATCAGGCAATCAGGCAGGACGGACAGACACAGGCATCCTCAACAGTCACAAACGATCAGGCAAACCGGCAAGACACAATCGGACTAACGACCCGACAGAAGTAGTCAGACAAAAGATCCGATGGACACAGTCAGATCTGGGACACAGTCAGACCTGGGACACAGTCAGACCTGGGACACAGTCAGACAGGCAGAACGACAGACACAAATGTGGACGTGCAAACGCAGATATACACTCACACCCTCACGCACAGAACACAACGACAGACACAGACCGACGAGGATAAGATGGTCAGACAGGTAGGTACGGATGCAGGCAGACAGGTATGCAAAAACATACGTACAGGGACAAACAGGTTGATCTAGATGCATGCACAGACCACACACGCAGACTGTGGACTGGAAGATAGCAGGCCACCATGGTCGACTTGCCTGCTGGTAACTAAACAGGCTGGTAACTAAACAGGATGAGTGGCGATCCCTGGGTGCACATGGCAGGCTGTGTGTGAAGGTCGAGGCTGTGAGTGATGCAAGAAGCTTACCTGGTGCCCGAGGCAAGCGACACTGGCTGGGATCTGCTCGTGCTTCGGGGAATTGCTGACGTCGTCAGCAGCACGCGAAGATAGGTTAGGTGGGATCTGCCATATCATAGTCTAAGAGCTGAGCTCTAGAAGGGAATTCAACATCGGTTCTTTGTTGATGATGATGAGGCTCGGCCGGCACTTTCACTTGTAGGCCTTTACTGTGCTTTTATTTGATGAAACTCGTGTCACATCCCTGAGTCTGATTCGAGGTCACCGCTGTCTGATGCTGTCTGGTTTTGATGTTAACTATCACCTGTGTCCTTACATTGCTATTGTTATTATTATTATTATTATTGTGACTTTATTAGTAGGATTATTATTTTCATTATTATTATTTGCAAGCAAACTTGTTTCTTTCTTGCTTCACATTCATGCAAACAGGCGACACACCAAATTGATAACAAGCACCCACTCGAAAAGCTCAGAAATATGGCAACAGAGAACACAGTTCGGATGAAAACTCGCTTCTGAAGGCTATGGCGCAGCTTAGCCTAACAACTCTCTATTCGCTACTATGACCAACTGCACTTAGCGCGGGCATTCGACTCGGAACACCCAGGATTTCTTCACACACACACACGTAGAGAATAGAAAGGGGAGATTAAGGATGCAGAGTCACGTATCTGGTCTACGCAAGGGTCAACATTGATATGTACTCCAAGACTGTCGAAGACATCAATTAAACTCATTATCAGTCCGTGAGCCACTACTAAGCTATGAGATTGTAGACTAGGCGCTGACTATCAAGAAGGAGGGAGGATTCTGGATAAGTAGGCGGGTGGTAGCAAGAGTATATTGTCATTAATGTTCGGGTTCAGAGTTTGGTGTTTCGCAGGTGGACAGAGTGTAGGACTTCCAGACTTTCAGTGTGATTTCACAACCTGCAATCTGTTTTTCCGGCATTTCTCATTCCTTATATTATTGTTGTTATTTATTATTATTATTATTATATATTATTATTATTATTTTTTTTTTTTTATATTATTATTACTATTATACATGGGTCCAGAGACCATTATACCGCGAACCGGTCATCCAGATGTCATGGTTACCAATGTACTCGTTACCTTAGACAAAGGTAGAAGAGAGATGTCCCATTCCCATAGACAAAGGTAGAGAAGAGTTCCCTGTCCCCCATAGACAAAGGTAGAGAAGAGATGCGTTGCCGCTGCTTATATTATCAAAAATGTCTGATTACATCAACTTCCAGTCTCTCAAGTTCATCGCAACAGCTCATAAATAAACTCTGTTCATCATCCCATCAATATAGAGACCAGCGCAGCAACATCATCATGTCGAAGTCCAGCATTACTTAGGTAAGTGACATCTTCTCCTCTCTCTCTCTCCTCCTTACTTCTTCCTCTCTCTCACGGRCACATTATCTCTCTTGTCTCATGAAGATCTCGTTCAGAATACACTCACAGATAGAACACCAACTAGTAGGCTAACATCCTATCTCAACAGGGCAGCTATGGCTGCMTTCAGCCAGCCAGCGCCCTCACTCTCTTCCTGCGCCACTTCTTGCTTCCAGCGCTGACTTCACCTCCCACTCTAGCGCACAAATGGCCARCACTTCCACGCCAGTGGGGGAATGAGCTTCCAGGAGGCTCACTGCCTCTTTTATAATCTTGGCGAGCAGCTTCAGCCTCTGAATTGGTACTTCGGCCTGGCCCAGATCTGCATTGCATTAGTCCCATCTTTTTTCCCACGAGGTACTGCTTGAATTTGAGGCCACCGGCCTAGCCTTTGGACTGACAGGACTGGATCTGGACTGCCCTCTAGACTTAAGACAGAACTGGGACACTTTTAGTTAGCTGTACCCACGGCCAGACACAAATCTAAGCGAACAGGCACATTCTCAAAATGAACAGACATTCTGCATTTCCCCCCCTCAAATGAATGCAAGTTCTTTTACATACATTCCCTTTCTGTAGCTTCGTGTGCAGATGCATGTTGACTGTTCGACAGACCTTTGCTTTCTTTCAGAGATGTGACTTTTGACCCCCAGAGGTGACTTTTCGTTTGTCTACTCGTCTGTTGACTTGCTGGCTGGGTCCCATTCGCACCTGTTCAAAGTGCTTTACCTTTGGACGCTGTATTTTGAACCTTCCACGGGGTTCCCTTTTCACCCCTTTAACGCTGATTCTCTTTTAGAGGGTCTGAATGGGGTATTGACGAGTAAAGGCCCTTTTACTCTCGCCGGCCTAGATTCGAAGTCCTCTGAGAATTCGATCTCATCTATCAATAAATCTGATTCCTTTCTTTGCTCTCTCATAGGCAGATACAATGTGAGGTGCAGAGTCAAGCAACTCCTCCCTTGTGTACCAGCGATCTTCGCTGGGAAACTGATAAGCAAACCTCACTTTGTATTGGCGCTGTGGTCTGCCTCTGCGTCCAGTGTGGTAAGTACTCTCTCCTACGATCTGATCAACATCATATCTTCCATGCATACTTGGTGGGATCATAGATCTGCGACTAGGAAAGAGTTCGTTAGTCACGCAGGGTAGCAACTTTGATGCGTGAAACACCGGGTAGGTATGBAGATGCAAAGGAATCTCAATCACATAGGAAGGACCATCCACATCCCCAATCACATCTAGGACCTCCCAGGGTACTCTATAAGCAGGTAGGAGTTTCTGAGATATGTTCTCCTCTGGAGCAAACTCCTTAGATTTAACCCAGACTAGGTCTCCAACAGCAAACTGCGAAGGGCGTCGATGCTTATTTGCTTGCTCTATCATTTGATGTTGCGCTTTAGCTATGTTTTCTTTGATTCTTTCAATGTCTTTTTGGTACTGGATAGCAAATTCACTCGTACCTGGTGGCAACTTATGCACTTGGTCAGGGTTCAATCGGTCAATTGGCCTACGTGGCCGCCATCCCAGATGCAACTCCATAGGGGTCTTGCATGTAGATAGGTGAACAGAGTTGTTATAGGCACTAGCAACCTTGGGCAARTGTTCGTCCCAGTCAATCTGGTCAGGACGGATATACATGCGCAATGTCTGCTGCAGGATCTTGTTCATTTGCTCAGTCTGAC
>BFEA01000901.1:77793-118759 GCA_003427395.1 Chara braunii | reverse complement strand
TTTTTTTTTTTTTTTTCATTTTTTTTTTTTCATTTTTTTTTATGCAATAGAAAACAACAATGCCCCCCAAACAAATATGGGCGTGTAGGGTTTTTTTAGCCCTACACGCCCGTATATATATATATTTTTCATGCGTTAGAAAAAAAAATAAAAATCGTGCACCAAACTTGGCTGGTCGGCCGAGGCCGAACCTGGCCGATTCGGCTTTCGGCCGAGGCCGCGGCCGATTTTTACCCCCCGGCCTCGGCCGGGCGTGCAACATAGGCTCCGCCCCCACGGTTCGAACTACCTTCTAGTACCTATCCAATGTAATATACTTCTCCCTGTTCTTCTATGGCACGTCGGCTTCAGCAGTTGACTGTCCTTCCTCAGCCGCCTCGATTTGCTCTTCCGCCGCCGCCACATGTGCCTGACCCTCCCGTGGTGTCTCAGATTGTACATGCGGATCATCGGTTATGTATCACCCTAACACTATTCTTCCTATGTCAGGTAGAATTATGCGGGTTCATTTAATACCTATTGTGCAAAGGAATCATTTAAAGATGTCGTCCCATCAACACGAAGCTTGACCAGGATTAGTAAATTACTTGTCTAGGTCATCAGTCAAAAACACCCTCGAGGGGGAGTGGGACACGATGATTTCTTTATTTCTTCCCTTGTAAGTAATAATACCCATTACGAAGGGGGTATCCATGAAGGAAGAAAAAGGGGAGTAGAGGAAAGGTGTTAGCTCCTCTATACGGATAAGCAATCTAGGTAGGTGTGAGGCGATTCCTATGGATTTTCGTCCTGAATAGGCACAAATTTCTTTTCATAAGTACCAATCAATCGGCTATAGTAAGAGAAGGGTAGGAGAGTTCTAGTAGCATACCAATGATTGGAAGACATACCTAGGGATACAAGGAGGTCTAAGTATAGGTAGAGTTAGTAGGGACTCTCGTTTGCTGTGGGTTCTTAATAAAAGTCCCATGTTAGGAAATAGTCAATGTAAGCTGAGTCTGTTCGTGAGAGAAATTTAGAGGTCGATTTCATCTATAAGAAGCAGTTAGAGGCTCGTGGTCTTGAGTGCAGTCGGTAAGGCAGTGAGGAGTTTGGTGTTGGATTATCCTGTTTATGTTTAATTTGCTGAAAAGGCTCAGGTATGAGACTATCTATTATAACTCATCCACTCCGAGATCGTCTGTCTGAATCTAAGCGCTTAAATTCTTTCATTTTTAGATCGTTCATTGAGCTTATCTATGAAAATTTATACATTCATGCCAAGTTTATTTGAGGCAAGCATATATAATATTATTCATATGAGACTGTCTATCTGATGCATTTTTATTCATGGTTGCTCACCGAGTTACCCGTCTGAGTGTATTTGTTTAAAACTGTAGCAGAGGTGCTGCGCAGAATCCACGTTCGACGCGGGTTCGAAGGTGAATGAAGTGACCAACTTCTTGAGAGAAGAGATTCTCTCGAGAGGTGGTCAATGTGTAGAATCTTCTATTGAGGGAGTTGCAATCCTAAGTTATCATTTCTCTGAAAGGTGGCTTGAAGGAGCTATAAATTCGCCTTCAGAAGTAGTAGTGAGACCCACGCCGGAACTATGTTCCTGGTCCATAGTGGGGTGTTGTCACCTAACCCTTTGAGGAGAGGTGACTACATTATCATTAAAAAGGAGGAAAGTATTTGAGCCTTGTCTGACTATGGTCTGTGAAGGAGGCGATTGCTACCTGCCACAAGGAAGCAGGGGGGATTCCCCTACTATCTTTGTGTCAAGTGGGTTCATCTGCACGAGATGGGATATGGATCCTGGTAGGGTTGTCTACTAATGGACAAGGGTCTGCAATGAACGAATATTGGAATCGGAGGGTGAAGCAGTGCTTCTTGATCCTTGAGTGGAGCTCGGGAGTCTAAGATGTTAACCCTTTTAAGGGATTATACTGCCCCTTGACACGATATACTCCTGTCAAAGCCTAGGGAGTAGAATGTAGTACTCTTATTTTTATCTTTTTAAAAACATTCATTGTTGAGAGGCTTATTGACCACAGCATGACTGTTGTCTCGTGACAGTTACTATAAGTTTCTCATCATCACCATGCACACATATACCAGTTAAACTTGCCCTTTCTCCTGCTAATAATGTTCATGTAACTATTATAAATATTGTTATCATTATGACAGCATATCATTATTATAGGCAACAAGTCATTATGATGATTTATGACATTAAATATCCAGAAATTGTGAATGCATCATTATCACAGTATATTATCACAAACTTTTGAATGGTCTTAGACATTGGAAATGAGCAATGTTAGAAAGAGATGATTCGAAAACCACCTTTCTGAAAAAAAATTATTTGAAGGAGAGGTTTTGTTTTGAGAGATGTCTGCTACATGTTTGTCTGTCTGAGCAGGACCTAGAGCAGCTGAAGCAGACCAAAAGAAAGGTTCAGATACCAGTTATTTAAGTGGTTAGAGCTTAACATAGAGAAATTGGGAAAGATTTGCGCGTAACTGGGGACGGACGACTCTTTGACTGTTTCTTCTAATAAGGCTCTAACATTTTTTTTTCTTCAGATAAGATACTATATTCTAGTAGTCGATTGTGAGGTAGGATCTGCGACATGTTTGTTATTTTGTACTTCAGTAAATACCTCGATATATGAGGTGTCATGAGATTCTGTTGTCTCTCTTATATTTGTCTGACTCACCATGTGTACCTTAACAATAGAGGGTAGGAGACATGTGACTCGAGTCTCAGAATTGTTTTTTGCTCGACATTATGGATTCGACTAAGTTTTCTCCTAAGTCATATATGATTTCTATTTATGGGGTATGCCGACGAGAAACACTTTCACTTTCACAATTGAGTTGGTCCAGTGTCTGCTCTTGATTGATGAAATGTGTATTTTGGATATGTGTGTTAACTACGTTATCAAGTCTTGAACTAGGATGCTCAGAAAAACGTCTAAATGTTCAACAAAGATAGAATGAAATGTGACATGTACGGTCTGAATGTGCTTTGACATTGTTGATCATTCTTCCAAACTTTGTCTTATGCTGTTATTGTTCAAAAAAACCCTAAAAAAAGGGTGTGAGGAAGATAAAGGCTTTGATTCATTTGAAACCCTGTGAGACAGGGGAATGTATGAATGAATTGGTTGTTCTTTTTTTTCTGCCTTCTGACAAGACAAGGAGTCAAACAAATACTTTTATACTTTTTTTTATGGATATTTGGTTGGCTTTTGCTGTTGGTTGAAGATCTCTGATACGTGTATCTGTCCAGCCTGTGATCGAGGTTTGGGCAACACGACCCCTAAGTGGCTCTGACGATGCCCCTCGTTCAGTGACATATGACAATCATGATATATCATTTTTATTGGTTAAATTTTCTTTATATATTTTTAAAGAGGTTCATTCATCCAAACTGACGAGGGGATTCTTTGGTCAAATTGTTTTTATATATATTTGAAATTATCATTGTTCATCGACTCTAGGTAGTCAGTCTGAGGGACTTGAAATTGCCAAGCCTATGGTGGAAAATTGACATCGTTAGGACGTAACTTCCAGCGTGGGCTGCTGACCAAGTATAACCAGGCAGCGGGCCTTTCGATTGCGGCCTCGGACCGAAACCTGAGAGGGGGCTTCCTTTATGATGAAATTGATTCAGGTAGATATCGGCGGGATCAAGAGCCAGGTCTAGAATGATAAAAGATTTCTACATGATATTGCGTAACTAATACGGGAACCATCGCTAAAAATAACAAACGCGGTGGGCCGCAGTTTCGGTCTGATGAACAGGCTGTGGTGGGTTGAGGCCAAGGTCGTCGATCCCCTCGTATTAGACTTCGGGTGGGACGGTAAAATCTGACTTAGGTCAAGACCCTCGTCCAAAAAGTGGGATTCAATTTTGATTCCTAACTTTTCGGACACCCAACGAGATCCTGGCAAATAAAGTCTAAAGTTGGGGGAAGGAGCTATCATGGTCTTCCTTGGTGACCTCCTCAGTTGTAGTACAGATCCAGTATGCCTACTTGGGTTTATATGGAATAATCTTTTCTTGGGAATTGTCATTTTTGGATATGTGGGAGACCCAGGTTAAAATCTTGGCATCATGGACGCACCAAGAGAGACAGTGAGGGTCTCCAAACCACAACTTCATCCAGGGGATCGGATTTTGACTACTTGTTGCGGCAGAAGGTTTTTCTTTGCATTTAGATTCCCCAGCGACAGGGACGTCGCTTAATGGGGTCTGGAAAAACTGTCGGAGCTGATAGCCTTACAAGGGTATTCGCTCATGATTTTATAGTCGACATAGCATCGGCACCAACAAACAGACAGACGACGGCTAAAAACGGGAAATGGGGTGAATCCCTCAACTGCTATGGTCGAGAAAGTATTGCAAGCGCAAGCGCCGGAACATGGCGCGCACAGACTAGAGTCGGTGATTTTTTTTTTTTTTTTTTTTCCCAATGCTCGCCAGCCTTGTCCTCGCGAACGCAGAGACAGGTGAGATTTGTGGATTAAAAATTCGAATAACCTCGCGCGCCATTGCGGCACGCGCAGAGACAGAAAAAATGTTAGAAAATAAAGTCTTCGACCACAAATGGACGGAGGGTTAGTCGAAGAAAAAGAAGTTGCGCAAGGAGCGACGACTTTAGTCCAAGTTAGCCGGGAACAGAGACGACATGATCAATAGCGTCAATTAGTTCAATGACCACGAACGTTGGAAGTGTCGGTATAAAGGAACCGACGGATAAAAGGAGGCTTGAGAAATTAATATAAGTCCCGGTCGTACGGCCGGGGCAGCCAAAAGGGTCGTGCTGCCTACCGTGCTAGGCTGCGACGGCTAGTACCGGCCTAAAACTAACCTTAGGAGGCAGGCCGTAGGACTGTTATCCTAGACGAGCCAAGCTTATACCCTACTTATGGTAGGATCGTCCCTGTTCTTAGCGAACTAGGAGCTAGCCCAATGGGTATAGGCACAAATTATTAAGGGACTGATCTAGGGAACGAATCCCTCCGGCCTTCGGGTAGTTGCTTTTGACAAGGAGTTATACTTTTGTTTCACCCCGCGTGTGGACGACCGGGACTTGAACCCGTGACCTCCGTGTTGGAAGGGGGGTTAGTTAGAGGTTAGTTGAGCATAGGCCCCGGATTCGACAGTAGTCTCAACGGGAAAAGTTAGAAGTTAGATTCAGTTTTCAGTTTGTTTCTTTTTCCTCCTTTTTAATTTTTCTGCTTTCCTTTATTTCTTTTTATTTTATTTTATTTTTTCTTTTTTGTTTTACGAAACACATTCACGAGTTTTACTCGAACGAATCTAACCTGCTACTGAGGGTGGATTCGTTTGAGGTAGGGCTACTCGACTAGCCCGCAACCAATGACTTGGAGATCCGACCGGGGCGTCCCGACTCGCCTTCGCAAAGCTCGACCAAGCTAGTATCACGAAGCGAGGAGGAAGGCATCGCGCGGGGGTAGTGCAGGTCGGCAGGATGAGCGCGCAGATGTTCAAGAAGCGGGCGCACAATGAGAGATGAAAAACGCGAGGAAGTAACACTCGCGAGCGAGAAGAAAGGGGCGCACACTAACGGGCGGCGGGTGTGAGAACAGACTGGGCACAGAGTGATTAGTCGACACATTCACGAAGTCGGGGAGGGGGAGCACAAAGAGCAGGGAGTAGCGCAAGAGAGAGAGGAGGGCGATATGGATGTGCAAAAGTATGAAAGAAGAGCGAGCGAATGGAGAAAAGGAACTCGGCCTGACGAAGAAAGAAACGAGGCGTGCAAGAAGAAAAAGAAGAAGAGGGGGGAGGAATACGTACCTGTCCGCACAGATGGGTATGGCGATGATCCAAGCGTACGGGAGCGATGACAACTCCATACGGATCATGTTATGTTTTGTTGCTAGGGCGCGTCGAGCTGTGACAACCGGCTACGGCGACGACAAGGGAAGAGAGAGAAATAGGTAAGTCTTTCCTCTCTCGACTCACTTCATAGTACTCCTATCTATAGGATAAACTAAATTAACTGATTCTACCGCTAAAACATATAAATCTACACTACTACGTGCATCTATGCTAATGTGTGAGTATGCGTGTGTGTGGGTGTACACTTGTGTGTGTGTGGCGGATCGCGCGGCTGATTTCACGTTTACTTCCATCGATAGGATGAGCAAAATCGAATGAATCTGGCATTTTGTCGTGGGAATATACACTGCCACACTCCGCAGTGTTGCAGCTGGCCTATCGGTACTTTCATCAATAGGATAAGCAAAATTGAATGAATCTTCTGATAGAACATGGAAATATACACTGACGCACTTGTCTGCCTATGCCATGTGTGTGTGTGTGTGTGTGTGTGTGTGTGTGTATGTGTGCGTGTGTGTGTGTGTGTGTGTGTGTGTGTGTGTGTGTGTGTGTGTGTGTGTGTGTGCGCGTGCTTATTTGAGTACCGATCACGAGGCTGATAATGCGACGTAGCCTGAGGACAAGCAAAATCGATTGAATCTACCGCTAGGACATAGAAATGTACGTTACTATACGTATGTGTGTGAAAGAGAGAAGAGAGAGAGGGAGGATAGAGAGAAAGAGAGCGAGCGGAATAACTTGCCTATTACACTAGTCGTTGCCATATAGTTGCCTTGCAAACATACCTTAATCGCAAAAGTACTGATCATTAGAAAACCAGGTCGGGCAGATAGCTTGAATACATTTCCTTATTTTTTATTTGTGCTTATTATTATTATTATTATTATTATTATTCTTATTTTTTTTTTTTTTAATTTTTTTAGTTGATCTTGTGTGTGGTCGTCGTTGTCGAGCGCATCGGTCTGGCACCGCACCAGGGTAGCGCGGGACCCTCTCAGCCGCGTCACGCAGGAGTTAGATTCAAATCCTTTGTCGCAAATATACATGGAGCTTGCGCAAGCCGCTCCGGCTGAGTGCGCCAGCCATACCTCTCGCGAGCCCCTTCGACAGGATAGGGCCTACGCGAGGCATGACTTACCTACACCTTACGGGAACTGTCACCTCCCTTCGGTGGGCGTATCCTCGCCGAGCTACCAGTCCACAGTATGAAAGCTGATCAGTTGCAATCGCAGAGGTGGACCAGCCGAGCGCGTTTCTAGTTCGCTGTAGCATAGTGGGTACGCACGGTAATACGCCTCTATCGAACCCGCGCGCGAACTGACATCTTGAGGGGCTGAGGTCCCAAGCGCGACCCGACGTCGGTCGACAAGGACGCATCCCACGCACTCTACACGCACACCAATCTAACAACCACAAAACAACAACACAAACACATGCGCATACGAAACGACACAACACAAACAACACGACAACGCTCCAAGCCCCTCGGTAGCCAACCCATAACTTTCCAATTCGGAAATCGAATAGGCGTTGCGCGCGAGACTTAGTATAAAACCGAGCAGACGCAAGTCAACTCATATCGACTTGCAAAGCAAGTGTACGCAAGCAGTCGCAATGATGATGTACTATATAGTACCCACACTTGTGCTGTCCTCGTTTATCTCGAGGGTCGCATTCGACACTCAAGTGTCGGCTGACACGCGCCTTGAGGGTCAATCTCTCGACGCTGGACAACCGCCATGCGCAGTTGAAGACCACACACCCTCTTCTGCACTCTGTGCAGGGCGGGTGCTACACAGGTCCACACCTGTGGTGGCAGTCGTTTCTTGCAGCCCTGGTGGTAAGTCCTACTGCAGGCCTGGACATAAGTTAAGGGGTTTGACTTTGACGGCTGCCACAGACTACAACGTCCAACCATAAAATCTCTAAAAAGCAAAGGGAAAAGGGGATCTCCCTTTTTTCTCAAACACATAATCTGTTTGACCGTTATGCACAATTACCGTTGGTCTCTCAAACACTCATGACACTCATGAATAAATGGGGGTTGGTTATATAGGACGATCACTTCTCACAGTCACAGTGAGACTCCTCTCAACCATATATGTATGTAATCGCAGACAATCACATCTAGAGTCCGAACCACAAACATACTTGCAATCACATCAAAGATTCAACCAAAGGTCCACACGCTACACGAGGTTAACTTCAATCATTTTTGTACTAATACCACTTGCTTTAGCAATGCAAACCTCAACCTCAGCGCAACCTCCCCACAATATAAATACTCAGTATCTTCGTTAAATGGTCATTCAATAAAGTCCGGGTAAAAACACAATAAAACAAATAAATCACAGGGCTAAAGCCTTTAGGTTGAGTGAAATGAGTGAATTGGAGTTGAATCGCAAACCAACTAATCGACAACCGACCTGTTATCAGTGATAACAGAAGATGATCCTCAAGGGATCAAGCTGAATCTAGTCCTGAACTTGAATCTAACGATTAAGAGGACATGTAACACATGACAGGTCAATGCCCCAGGCTAAACCTATAAGTCCATGGAGAATAATCCCCATATCACGATCCTATTCAAGAATCATCATAGTTAACTATATCTAAGCCTGCCTCTAAGCAAGTGTCCAAAGAAAGGTAGAATCATGGCAGAAAATCCCCCGTTCAAGGTGGATCGCCAGAATAGTCACCTGTCAAAATATAATCTATCTCCTTTAAACTAAGAAAATTTCGGCAGCGCTTTATAAGTCCAAATATGAACGCAGAAATAATCTCTAACTCTAGAAAGTCAAATTCTGTGTAACTCTCTGAATTAGCAGAAATTTGGGCAGCAATCCCTTTCGAAAGAGAGACTTCCCAGATTTATACTAAGTCAGACAAGAACCTGAGAGACAACCTGAGTTCAACTTAGACAAGATTCAACTAACTTCTTAGTTTTGAAGAAATTTCGACAACACTTCTTTTAGAAAAGTGCTTTTCTAAAATATATACAAAGCTAAGTCCAGATTTTAAGAATAACTTTGACTTATCAAAGTCCAATTTTGTCAAGCTTCCTGAATTAACAAAAATTTGGGCAGCACTACCTTTAGAAAATAAGACTTCCAAGGTTTTAACTAAGTCAGATATAAGAAAAGACAAATCGAATTTTGGCAAGTCAAAAATTGACTAACTTCTTGGATTTGTAGAAATTTCGGCAGCGTTTCCCGTAGAGAAAGTAGCTTGCCAAGATTTATACAAAGCCAAGTACAAATTGATCCCAGAAAATGTAAGAATTGACATAAGAAAAAAAAGCTATCACAGAAAATGCAGGAATTAAAACTAACTCCTATCGCTCTGGCACGTGGCGAGCAACTAAAGCATCTACCTATCAAAATCGTAACTCAGAGTAGGTAGTCATCTCACTCAGCCACATGCATGCTAAACCATAAAGGTAAGTACTCTCACCAACCCAAGTTTATTCCACATAAAGAGTTCATGAATCTTTAAGTCCTTTAACTTTTATACTCAACTTACATAAGACATAGAGCTGGACCATTCGCCATGGAAACAATGCCCAGTTTGTCTTTAAGATATACACAAATAGATTGCACAACTACTTCCCTCTTCTTTTGGCCAGATGACTAGGCCATTCGCAATGGAAATAATGCCTAGTCGTCCTGAGCTGTTTAATATCCAAAATTTAGTATTTCTCTGACTTTGTTTTCAAAAGAAAAGACAAATATGGACAGGGGACAGAACCATTCACAGTAGAAACAATGTTCAGCTTGCCCAGACTATTTACATTTATACTTTGTATTTTCTACTTTCTCTTCTTAATGATATGGCTTAACGCTGGACCATTCACAGTAGAAACAATGCTCAGCTGCCAGTTCACTTGCAAATAGACATAAAGTATTTTCCCTTTATACTCAGTTTAACTTATGTGCGTGGTTTTAAGGCTAAACCATTCACTTTAGAAACAATGCTTATCCTTAGACCAGAAAATCCTCCCTCGGAATAAAACAAGAACTTAAACCCTTTCAACCATGCAAATCCCCACAATTAACTAGAGTAAACGAGCCATTCACAGTAGAAACAATGTCTGGTCCTCCAGAATATAACTCAATAAACATAGCAACCAGGCCATTCACAGTAGAAACAATGTCTGGTCCTTCAGAAAACAGTCAAATAAACACAGCTCTGAGCCATTCACCATGGAAACAATGCTCAGGCTTTGGTTGACCCTTCCAAACACATGCAAAACTGCCTTCCTCCCACCTTCCCCCCAATTCATACCTTAGTCTGCTTTCAATTAAAATAAAAGAAAAACGTAAACTTCACCTTCACACATTCCTTCCATTCAGTCTAGTTAGATCCTGAAGAAAAAAAAACAAACATAGGGACCATCTCATGCATACAACAGTCATACTGTAGGGAGATAAACAAACATGGGTAGTAGTAGGGTGTACAGATGAAAATAGTTTACCTGCCGATTCCCTGCCTCCAGAACTCCTCCTGAGTTCCGGCAGAGCTCCCACAATCGGTGGGTGAACTACCCACAGAGTCTTGACGCGGACCTACGGGTTGCAATCCCGCCTGCCGCCTTCCTCTCGTAACCAAGGACTTGACTGAGACTTAGAAGGGAAGAAAGAGATAGATTTGAGACTTTCAGATCCAAGAATGGTGCTCTGAGTCTCGCAAGAGAGGGCCTTGTAATCTTGGATCGCCTGAGGGCCCCACAATGGTGGCCAAAAGCACAGCAGCTTGGTCAGACGGGAGTCAACTGTTGAAGCAAACTTCTATGGCGAGAGCCCGAATCGCGCAATGACCCGTAGAAGTCAACAACAATTAACAGTGACTAGCAATGTCGCAGCTTGCCTCTATCCAGCTCCATCAGTAATATGAATAACGCAACGGCTGGATGACATGTCTGCAGCACCACCGTCGTAGCAGCAAGCCCTTCGAAACCACTGCGCAATAGCAGCCTCCCTTTAGAAGCACTTCAGCCCCTGCACCCACTTTCGGGTACGCAGCAAGGAGTAACACCTCCAGCAGAAACTCGCGTCCAGCCGTAGTGACAATAGCTAGGATCTAGGAGCAACACCCTTTGTCATCATTACCAGGTAAGACCCTGCAGCAACAGATGCGCAGAGGTTACGCAAACCGCAGCTCGTCGAGTAACAGCGGTGTCATCTACTTACTTAGCGCTCGGACTCCGGATCCGTAATCATCTCGACGTGCGAGTGGCCGTCATCAGCAACAACCGGAACCTGTGCTCATACCAGCCACGCAGGCTACTACCATGGCCCAGTACCCCCTCTTCTCGGCAAGTTGCAGCCTTAGATCGCCCGAACCGTGACTACCAGCCACCGCTAGGTAAATCAGCCTGCTTCGAGGCGGTACCTGTCCCCCGATCGTCCGATCGAGCTCGCTTAAGATCAACTGTAACAGTGAGAGGGAAAAGAACTGCCAATTGGACAAGTAGCCGTGCAGCTTCCCCACCGGAAGAGCAAGTTCGTCAAGGGTAAATCTTCCACCAGAAGGTGGGTAGATGCACCCGGGGATCGCACAGAACGCATAGGTAAGCCTTCTTCTACCTCGCTCCCCTCCCACGTATGTGCCCTTGCTAATATACTGGTGGATGCGCCCCCTCAGAATATCGAGCCCCCTTTTGCGCGCACTGATGGGCTCGCGGGTATACTCGACAGGTAAGCCTCCACCCCACAGTCAGGCCTTTTGCTGCTCCCGCAGGCAAAAAATTTCGAATGAATCTTCCGCTAGAACGAGGAAAGATACATCGCCATATTCAGGACTTCTTCCTCCCTTAGAAAATGAATGAACCTGCCCCAAGAATTGGGGAAGGTACATTCCCTACAGGTACCGGGGCCACCCCGCTGCTATAGGTGACTTCCCTCTCTCTCTCTGCATTCTACCCGCACCGCCATCTGTCCGCCCCCGATCATCCGCTGCTCCCCTCTTCTTTCATCCCGCCATCCCTCAGCGCAGCTCATTTCTTACTAACCCGTTATTCTACTAATCTATCCTTAAAACTAATACTTTCGTTATATTCTCCGAGGGCCAAACCCCCCGGGTGGCTTCTTTTCCTACCCGAATCCATTACGGATTGAGTATGCTAAGCGATTCCAAGCCCCATTTCTTCTTCCCTGAATGCACCTGGCTCCCTTTCACACCCAGATTCATGCTCACTTCTAACTCCACTCCTACTAACTTTCATCCAGATCCGACTTCACAATCCGGATCTCTACGCCAAAAAACCTCCCCGTAGCCTATTGTTTCGCTCAAATCCATCGAGATTCGAGCGAGATATAGACCTTCTACTCTCGTCGAGCTTTCCTCCTCGACACTCCCGGCGCCCTCACTTTCTCACTAATCTCCTAATTTACTAACTCTCCCACTAATCCGACTCGATAAACAGGGTCCCCCACTACCAAAACCCTTAGAATGACCCTCGTCCCGTCCGGTTTTGTGCTGAAACGAGCGAAAAAGCTAACCTTCTTCTTCTTCTCTACCATATTCCGGCGCACCATCTTCTTCACTAAGTGCTTATCTTACTAACCCATAGCTAAAAATAACACTACGATTTGATTCGTCCGTTGTTAAACCCCCGGGAATGCCCCTTCTCCCTCTCGGTTCCGTCCAGGATCGAGAGCACGACGCGTCCTTAGCTGCGCCCGACTCATCGCCGCGCCGTTTTCATTCCCCCGTGTCCTAAATGCACCCGGCGCGAATTCGCGCCCGGGTTCATTCCACACCGGGTTTCCCCTTTTCTTTTGTTGTCTGCTCTCCGCTGCTTCACCAACCCAGCGTTGCTCTGCCCGGCCAACCCGCTACATCCTTCTTACCTCAGCCATCACCACTCCTCCCGTCGCTCTCTGTGCTAGGCTCTCACAGCGCCCGTCACCCCGCTGCGCTATCTACTTCCCTTGTTCGCTAGCAACCGATGCCCCCTGCCGCAACACTCTGCTTCCTGTCCACGATGCTCGTCGCTTACCAGCACTCCGTTCCGCTACGGGTCTTCGCAGCTCCGCTGCGCTACCCTTTTCACCCCGCTGTGCTTCACGGCCCGGCTCCGCGCGCTGCATAACGAGACCGTTGCGCTACCGCCTGGTGCTACCCGGTCGCTTCCAACGCTATCTGCTGTGCTCCGCAAGTGCTTGCCTTCGCCACCTCCTACCATAGCCTGCGGCTCCCACGTCCTTACTTCTGAACGCACCCGGGCGCGGTTCCGGTCCAGGTTCGTTCACCATCCTTCACTTATTCCCCTAGCGCTGTTTTCCTCCGGTCCGCCCCTGCCCGTCATCTGCTCACTCCAACGATGCCCCGTCCCTCCCGCTGACTGTGGCTTCAGCGCCCGATACTCATGCGCTATGCCCCCCCGCTTACTACTGTCGGCCAGTCTCATGTCCGCTTTTCCCTTTTGCTGCTTTCTGCTACGACACTCCTCACTTCTGCGCTCCACTCTTCTGTGCATGCACCTGGCCCGGTTCCCTGTCCAAGTCCAGTTACCGGCCTTTGCCACCCTGCCGACCCCTACGATCACGTACGACCCGTGTCGAACCCTCCGGTCACGCACGACCCGCCACACTACCTCCCATCATTACGTCCTTCACACTCTCCCACCCTCCTTTACTAGCGTAATCGGCACGGTTACCCCGTTAGATTCACTCCGCCCTACTGTTAGCAATATCCGTGGTTTCCTTCGCTCTTCGCCTGCACCCGACTCTTTGCGCCTACCGTACCTATTACGTCTAGTTGCAGTCCTTCTGAGTGGCACTTGAGCAGAAACCCCCTCCCTGATGTTCATAGGGGGAGGGCCGGAGGGGAGGCACAACGATTGGCCCCTCGAAGAGGCTCAGTCCCGATGCTATCGGCTGACCCCCGGCCGGTATCGCCCACCTGCTGTAGTGGGTTTCGCACCTGCTGGTGGGTACAGCTCCCGCATGTTCCCTCGTTGGAGGCTGAAGCACAAATGAGGCTGCTATGGAGCTCCCCAAAAACATTACACGAGTTACTTTCAATGCGGCCGCGAAAACTACTTGCCGCTGCATTTTAGGCAATCCCGCGGATTCGACGTATCGCGTCCCGTTCAAGACGCGATAAATAAAACACAAAAGGAAAATAAAATAAAATAACAATAGTACCGAGAAAAAGTCGCGCCGCTGCTGGCACCTCGCCAGTCCCGCGGATCGGGCCCGTTGGCGCGCCCGAAAACAAAACCAAGGGGGATAGCCCCACAGGGCCCTCAACCCCTCAAGCTTTCGCTCCACACTACTCCACTGCTGCCTCGCCGACGTCTGCTGGCCTCGATCCCCAAACCTCCGTATCGCCAACCCAATGTCGTAACCTATAGGGCTAAGCCCAAGCCTGAGATAACCATGCCCAAACTCAAAATAAAGTGGTAGTCCTCCGTACCCAGGGCCTAGAACCCTCCCTGGGCTATTCCCTAGCCTGCGCCTACTCACACGGCCGCCAAAAACCCGCGCCGGCCTACCGACCTCGTCGCGGCTATCCTACAGTCGTGTCCGAGGCTACCCTCGACAACGCTCCCCGCACATACACACGGGTCACAGCCAAGCGCAGCGGTCAATGAGACATAATCTTTCTAATCCCTATTTAATCAGAAGGAAGGAAATTTCCGGCCGGCGATCACGTCGACTCTTCAGCCATCAACAAATAAAGAGGATCACGCGCGCCTCAAATCCGCGCGCCCACACACTCTCTATTCTGGTGAACCATCCAGACAGCGCAGGTCACAGACGCGGCCGCGGCCGCGGCCGCGACAAACGCGGTATACTTAAACTTTAAACCAAACCTATTTCCTATCGCTTGCGAAAAACCAGGGCGGATACCCTTGTAAGGGTATTCGCGCCGACACCTTACCGGACCATATTAAGCGACGTCCCTGTCGCTTCGCAAAATCGAAAGGCTATCAGATTACCCAAAATGCAGACGAAAGAGAGACCAGTCCAATTAATCGAGAATTAAGGGCAAAAACCTCCATTTATCTGTACTTACCCACCAGTACATCACCAACATATCACTAGGTCTTTAGTTATCCCTTCTCTTTTTAGGATGAACCTTCCCAGGACTTCTTTTAAAACACCTTCATTTTGAAGATGAGCCTTCCAACAAAATCATATCAGCCACTTTTTCCAAAAATCTGAAGGGGTCTCAATCCATAAACTTTTCCAGTCATGGAAGTCACTGCCGTAGACTAAACTGTTTGTAACCTTCAATAAGGTTAGTGAAGGGTTCCTGATGCCCGCGGGTCTCCCTGCCGCAGGGCATCTTTACAAGCCCTTTTTGTGACTAAGCAAACAAGATTGCTGATTCTGGTGGTTCGTCCCTTACCCTCTAACGCACACAACACCCACTTGTGATTCACAACCAGAGGCCAAGACATGAGGGGTTTCTGATTATGGAGGGTTTCCCGACCGCAGAAGACGGCCCTCACCGGCAGCTGAGAGCCAATAAATGGGATTTGCCGATTCTGGCCGAGGATAAAATTCTTCCAAAATTTACCAGGCAAAACATGGTCATTTTCGTCAGACTTTATCACTCATCAGACAACTTACCATGCCATAAATCAATTTCCTTAAGTTTGAAGGTGAGCCTTCCAACAATAAGAACATCCACTTTTCTAAAATCCAAGGGGCTCTCACCATGGAGCTAAACATCCCCCCCTCTCAAAATCACGAGGGGCCTCATTACAGAACAAAACACCCCCTCTCCGAAAATCAAGAGGGGTTTCGTCACAAAACAAAACATCCCCTCTCTCAGAATTAAGAGGGGTCTCGTCACAGAACAAAAGATTACAAAACATTCATTTTTCCAAAATCCAATGGGTCTCATTATAAGACAGAACACTACCGAAAGACCATCTTATGGGTCCTCGTCACATTTAAGCAGTCAACAACTGGCATGGTGAAGCATTCGAGTCTCCAAGACTCATAAATCTTCTAAAAATCCTCACAACGTTTCTCAAACAGGCTGCACTTCCTCCCTTTATACTATGCCCCATCAACTGTCCGTGGGCAGGTCGCACGAGTATACCGAGGAG
The DNA here is from genome assembly GCA_003427395.1 of Chara braunii. Taxonomy (NCBI): domain Eukaryota; kingdom Viridiplantae; phylum Streptophyta; class Charophyceae; order Charales; family Characeae; genus Chara; species Chara braunii. Next base: position 102,831 of record BFEA01000901.1, on the reverse strand, counting down.
TAGGCAGCTATACATGTCACACATTCACACATCTCTCACACAAAGCCAACATTCATTAGGATAAAACCACATGCGTGAGAGTGATAGAGATCGTCATAAAAACCAAGTCTTATAGTGTCTCAACTCAATATGTACACCACAATAAAACGACTCTCTAAAAAACGACATAGGTATTCCGCCTTCACGTCCCACTGTGCTGAGTAACCCACGTTTCGAACACACGAGTACCTCGAAATATGTTCAAACATATACAAAAGTCCAAATCACACAAATTTATCCCAACTGTACATGCCAACATATCACACATATGGACACGACCATCCAAATCACAGCAAAAAAACGAAGCAAATGATTCGTCTAGTACTACAAATTGCATATGTACATGTGGACAAGCTAGTCGTGCCTACATCTAAATATGCACATATCTAGCTCCGCCTCTTTATACGCGAAACTTTGATCCTACTAACGTCTAGGCGAACCTGTTATCACTCACTCATTGTCTTCTGGCCTCACCTATATGGCTGAGCATTACTCCTATCTACAGCCCAAGTTACTTTACTGGACCATTATTGCGAGAGTTTTCCTCCAACCTGTTTTCCCTCTTCCGCAATCAACTCCCACGGTTTAAGTCGTCTGTCTTCAACTGAGCCTAGACTATATCGGGCCGGTCGCGTCTCTTCCCTTATCATCCATTTCCTTTTCTTCTCTTCGGGCTCGTCCCGCTTCCTTACACCTGTGAGGCGTATGGCCCGTCTTTCCACAGTAATTACACACAATTCTCGACCACTCCTCTCGCCTCCTCCTATTTTTTCAACTTGCCCAACTAGAAGTTGGTGCCATTTTCTTGTCACTACTTCCTCCCCTTGGATCAGGTACAGCGGGAGGTTGGGCTATCCCAGGTTCTTCCTGGCTTTCTCGCCTTTCTTGCCCTTTCCTGCTTGGAATGTCAGTCGTCCTCTCGCAGGAAGGGATCGCAACATTCTTTCTCTTATTCTGCACCTCTTCTTTCTTGGCAGGTGACTCACGTTTCCTCCCTTCACCCCACCTATGGTTTCGCTCGCTCGCCTTACCATCCTTCCGCGGCTCATCTCTCACGACTTAAGAGGTGCCAGCCGCCAATTCATCTGCCCTTTTGCCAGCCTCATCTCTTTCACATTCTCTTAATGCCTTCCTTCTTCTGGCTTCGCGTAGGATGTGGCAAAGGTACTGATCAAAATCTTCTCCCACAAAATTCTCTCGTATCTTTTCCTATATAAGTCCTCCCATACCGAGGATCAGGTCTCGCTGCTCTTCACCCGTAAAGTGCATAAGGAAGAAAAAACACCTGTCATGTTCAAACAGTCCCCAAACCTTGTGGGAAGCGCGCTCATACTCCACCAGAAAATGCCTCGCTGACTTGTAATCGTATCGATTTATCTTCTCGAGGTCCTCTCTGGTTAACTGTTCCTCTCTCAGTCGGTACTTATTCCTCATGCCATTATAAAATTTCTTCCATGATAACCCTGCTTTCCTGATCACTCCACTGACATCCTCCTGTAGGTCAACATGGATATACCTTATGACCTCCTTCAACATCTGCTCCTCATTCCACTCACACTGGACCGCTATCTGCTCAAACTTGCTAAGGAAGCTAGAGACACGCTTACCRCCGAAGAAACCGGTCTCAACCTTGGGCATGTTGTCCCGCTCCCAGTCTCGCATGCTGAGCAAATCAATAAACTTCTTGGCCCCAATCTTCTCTTGAGGGCCCTCCATCTCGGGTTCCTTCGACCCCATTACCTGTTGGACAAACGACAATCAGGTAGGGTCGCGACCCGTTAAGAATCGCGCATCTGAATATATAGAATCTATCATGCTAGTCTGATCTGTACACTTGCCTTCACAATACTATTAACCACATATATCGCATACACAAAGGGTTTCTCAAGGYTAATCYAAGGCAKACAAAAGTAATCACTACGGCAGTAGGTAGTCAGAGGCCTATAGTCAAGTCTGAAGGAGAGCACTTTAGTCGGATGGTAAAAGGCCCCTTCTATCGGCCCACTGCTGCCCGTAGCCCATCCCAGTCTTCAATTTCCTCATTTGGATCATGCGAAATGGCATATACATGAACTATATTGGCCATGTTCCCGAGCCCCGGACTAGAGGGTGAGAATTTCGGATCTAAGTACATGCCATATATCAGTTCACATGTATAACGCCCATATTCCCATCCTCGCATCCTCAAAGCAGCTTCAGCTGCCGCCTCTACCCTTGTCTGCCCACCAAAACTCTTTTCTATCAGAAACTCCGGCAGGACTACTCGTAGCGGAGCAGATGGAAGCCCGAACTCTCCAGCGCGCTTGACCCTTATATGGGTTAGTACTCGCTCTTCTCCATCACGGGACACTTCTCTCGCCCATTTAGCTGTGGCTGCCTCGGCTACCCTCAGAGGTCTAGCAAGCAGGCCTCCGTGCCCAAGCGCCAACTTTATCGCATGCTGGACCCAAAAGGTGGCTGAGGCATACAGGGTCACCTTTACAATTGCGCATTCCTGCTGATCGTCGAACCCAGACTCGATCCAGACAAAGACGTCTGTGTCCATCATCACGCCCCACCATGATGAAATATACTCTCCTTCTCTGACCCGCCTTGGTAAGGACACCTCGAGTCCTCCCTCTTTCTTAACCGACCCGAGCATACACGGGTCTTCCTGTGCATAAGGCATCATGAGTTGCCTTTGCTTTGTCTGGGTTCTGCCCATGACAGACAAACGCCCAACATGCGTCTTCCGTTATTAGACTGACTATCCCTGCTCCTCTGGGAAAACCGACCCAGCCATACAGACTCAATGGCCTGCCATGGGACAAGTGCTGGACTGAAGACATTCATATAAACTTTTACAGACTGATAAGGTCTCAATTCTACTCCCAATAAAATAACCCACACAAGATACTCGTGAAAGGGATATCTACTTAACGTATAACTTCACATGCTAGGGCGTAAACTATGCTCACAGGGTCCGACATTCATCACTACCCACCGCTCCCCTAATGGTGAGCAGAATAGTCTAAGTGTCAGCTCTTTCATTGCTACTCCAACTTTCTCTGGGATTAGACGCCCTTCACGTAAAGAAAGTGTTACCTAGACTCACTACATCCCGTAGCAGAACAACCGCTCAGAATCCAGACTCAAACATCTAAGTCCATGCACGTAATATCCTTCAGCTTTCCTTAACCTACTTCTTCTCAAAGCGCACATACGACTTCTAACCTGACACCTACGAGGGGATCCACACCTTCAAGTTTTAATAGAGGAATATTATCTCCCTCACTATTCTGATACACCCATACTACGATATTTTCTCAATCGCTCAGATGACTCTTATGGCAGTAAAAGAGGGTACACCATAGGGTTAACTCTCGCAATAGCCACGCTTAACCTTAGTCACGCCAAGCACGCAAAGAACTGCCCAGGCCTGCCAACTATTGAATCAAAAAGGGTTACCAATTCCAAATACCCTCATGCCAGTCAAAACCGGTGAACCCAGAGTCAAAACACTTATCACCATCAGGTCACTCATACCACAATAATCCAAATCAGGTCACATCAATCAAAAACCCCATCGCCTAACCAACCCTCACTTCACGTTTTTCATCCATCACTGTCTACTACCAACCATTCTATCAAGACCAGTCAATAAAGCAGAAGTGGTCACTTCGCCTAAATCATCAACCCGCCTCGAATCTAGATCCGAATTTTAAGGACCTCTCAGCTCTACGACACTATCGATTGATAGTGAAGATGTCAACTGATCACTCATATCGTCCTAACAAAACTTCTCATTTGCTTTTTTTCTCACTTCCAATACCTGGATGTCGTTCCGCCAGGGACAACGGTAGGCAACCGTTCTCCCCGGCAACGGCGCCACTTGTCGAACGCATCGGTCCGGTACCGCACCAGGGGAGCGCGGGACCCTCCCGGCCGCGTCATGCAGGAGTTATATTCAAATCCTTCGTCGCAAATATACATGGAGCTCTCGCAAGCCGCTCATGCCGAGTGCGCCAGCCATACCTCTAGCGAGCCCCTACGACAGGATAGGGCCTACGCGAGGCACGACTTACCTACAACTTGCGGGAGTTGTCACCTTCCTTCGGTAGGCGTATCCCCGCCGAGCTACCAGTCCAAAGTACGAAATCTCATAAGTTGCAATTGCAGAGGTGAACCAGCCGAGGTCGTTTCTCGTTCGCTGTAGCATAGGGGGTACGCGCGGTAATACGCCTCTATCGGACCCGCGCGTGAACCGACATCTTGGGGGGTTGAGGTTTCAAGCGCGGCCCGACGTCGGTCGACTATGACGCATCCCATACACCACGCGCACACCACTCTTCGCGGTTGAAAACCACACACCCTCTTCTACACTCTGTGCAGGGAAGGTGGTACAAAGGTCCATACCTGTGATGGCAATGGTTTCTTGTGGCCCTGGGGGTAAGTCCTACTCCAGGCCTGGACAAAAGTCAAGGGGTTTGACTTTAACGACTGCCACGGACTACAACGTCCAACCATAAAATCTCTAAGAAGCAAACGGAAAAATGGATCTCCCTTTTTTCTCAAACACATAATCTAATTGACCCTAATGCACAATTACCGTTGGCCTCTCAAACACTCAGGGCACTCATGAATATATGGGGGTTGGTTATATAGGACGATCACTTCTCACAGTCAGAGTGAGGCTCCTCTCAACCATACATGTATCTAATCGCAGACAATCACATCTAGAGTCCGAACCATAAACATAYCTGCAATCACATCAAAGATTCAACCAAAGGTCCACACGCTACACGGGGTTAACTTCAATCATTCTCTGTACTCATACCCCTCGCTTTAGTCATGCAAACCTCAACCTCAGCGCAACCTCCCCGCAATAAAAATACTCAGTATCTTCGTTAAATGACCATTCAATAAAGTCCAGGTAAAAACACAATAAAACAAATAAACCACAGGGCTAAAGCCTTTAGGTTGAGTGGCAGGGGTGAATTGGAATTGAATCGCAAACCGACGAATCGGCAACCGACCTGTTATAAGTGATAACAAAAGATGATCCTCAAAAGATCAAGCTGAATCTAGTTCTAAGCTTGAATCAAACGATCAAGAGGCCTGTAACACATGACAGGTTAATGCCCCAGGCTAAACCTATAAGTCCATGGAGAATAATCCCCATATCACGATCTCATTCAAGAATCATCCTAGTTAACTATATCTAAGCCTACCTCTAAGCAAGTGCCCAAAGGAAGGTAGACTCCCCTCCCAATTAAAACTCTTTATGCGAAGGCATCACCTACTCTGCAAGTTACGGATCCGCCACTCCTCGGTTTTTCTTCAGAATCTCTCCCACCTTCGGAATCATTCAGCCCCTGAACCCAGCAATCTGCAGAAACCAAACGTTACTCTACCGAAGTAATTCTGATAGACTTTTGTGATCTTTCTGACAAGTCGCGAATCTCATTTCTTACGAAGAACATCCAGAATGGTCTATTCTTCGGAGGACAAAGCACCCCATGTCACTACCCACCCTCTTGCTCTCATTCATCATTTTAAAGGTAACGATTACTCTTTGCCCTGCACTCCAACCTTTGGAATCTCCTATTGCCTCGCAAGAACCGTGAAGCCACTAGTATTTTATTCTCTAGCTTCGACTGCGTCTAACTAGGTCCTAGTTAGCCGCACCTTCCAAAATAACTTCTATCGTTTTTTTATCACAATAATCCAAGATTTATCTGAACGTGCTATGGGTCTGTGCTTCGTTTTCTTTAAACGTCCTTCGTGTTATCCTAATCTTGCGGATTAACTACCTGTTAACCGCAGGTAAGCTCACATTCTTTGACCCCTTCGGACCAAACTTCAGCTTAACTCTAAGTTTGGATTAAGTACTAGGTACACAGTTTGATTAAGTTATTTTCCCCTTGTCAGACGTCTGTTTAACCACCCGCTGTGTTCGTCATCTATAAAGCTCCGTCAATACCCTCACTATGCCCTGGGCCGTATACAGGCTATCTATGCCACATCTGAAAGTCTTACAGCGCCGACTTGAAGCCTTTCCTTATACACCTCGGCCCATTTCAGTTGAAGCCATCAATCTTCCTCAGTTTGTAAGCTTCCTGCACCTACTCCCTGGTCTGTAGTACAAGGGACCTACACCTGTAATGAAGTCAACCGAGTTTTATGACCTTCTACCTTCTACCTATGTCTGGCTCTGAAGTCAAGTTGGGTAATAAGGAACCGCTTAGATCGCCTTCACGAAGGCCTTTGTTAACCACTCCAAGACCTCTCTCCTCAGCGTTACTCTTTTAGAACACAACGTGCAACTTTTGGATCTGCGAAGTATTTTGTCTGCCTGCCTATAGCCTGGTCTAGACGCACATTAAGGATTGGTAAACGCTCATTCTTATCTGATGCCCAACTCACTTGTCAGTTACCCATGTTACACACTTCCCTATGAACCTTCGTTCCCTAGTATCTCTCAAGAAAGAATCTCATTCACTTAGCTTTAACCCTCCTACCCTTGGCCAACATTCCCTCGATCTTGCGGAGATTTACTACGAGCCTTTCACCTCGAATACTACTTTTCAGCCCTTTCTCTAAATTCCCAAGAGATCTGGCTTCAAAAAATCGCGCTAAGTGCACAGACTAATCATCTAGCCAACCACACTGCCCATGACCTGTCTTGTTATCTCATGAAAACCTTTCGAACAATTAGGTCGGTACTCCTCGAACTGTCTCAGTGTTGCAAAACTTTTTGCACTCAAATTCTTAGCCCGCAAATATGAAGAACCTTCGTTCTTCTCGGAGAAAACTGCCTTGTCGATCCTACGTCTCTCACGAATACTGGATACCTCGCCTCCGCAGGGTCTTATTGTTTCAGGAAGAACTGGCGTGTTTTCCCCAGCACTAAAGATCGGTTAGTTAAGCAAACCTTTTTCCCCTGATTTTGGTCTAAAACAGCAATGAATCGGCATCTTAACTAACAACCTTTGTTGATTAAGAAGATTGCCTACTTGCTCATCCTACCAGGAAAGAAATTCTAATACGTCGACTAATTACCTTTTCGTTTCGCTAGAACTGTAAAATCAATCCTAGCTTCGTACTGTCCTTCCCCGACACCTCCCAGGGAAGTTGGTGGATACACTCAGTCTAAGCAGTCGTATTTTCTGATCTTGCGGATACCACTATCGAGCTTTCTGTCTAGCTGAGCATTCTCCAGACTCTCCTTGTAAGTGCTTCCCTTCAGCCCCACAGCTTGAATAATTGGGATGAATTGTTGTTGATTTACAAGTAATCATCTACTCTACCCACCCTGACTATCGATGCACTGTTAAGGCCTGCTTTAACTAAGTACTTGTATCTGATACCCCGTCGAGACTTGGCCACACTCAAACTTAACCTTCTCGACCTTCTAACGTCTATCTGTACTCGGAGTTAACCTAAAACAACTAGAACTACTCGACTTACTACCGTTTTAATTTGAGCACCCGTTAAGCACTAAGAACCACTCCACCTCGTTCGGTACTCTCCAAAGCTCCTAGTATTGTAAGACCCTCTGCGTTGTAATCCGCACTCACAACCTACTGCCCTCAAGAGAGCTCGGTCATTGATCTCCTTAGTCTCTAGGCATATATTCTTTGTCGGTCCTCTCACCACAAGAGATAAGGTTGGAAACACGGTTGCTGAACTTTCGGAACGGCAATATGAAAGGAATCCGACCTTGCATCTCTACTATGGCTTTTCAGAGCTATCAGATAGGCTTCCCATTAATGACCTGTCGGCAACTTAATCCATCGGATAAGCTGCCCAACCCCATGAGGACTTCGACATTCCGGGAACTTTACTCTGCAACGACACCCAATGAATTAATTTAATCCACTTGCACTTGCATTAGATCTAGTAATGTGGGGCTATGACAATGGGCAGTTTCCAACTCTCACTCTGTCAACGCCGTTAAAGCTCTAAGATTATAGCAAACCAAAAGGTAACACGCTACGAGCCAACTGCCCGGCAGGCTTCCGAACGAACCACCTATTGAGTACAGGAGTTTATTTATCAGACCGAATATGAAAGCTATATAAACGAACTTTGTTTCAAGCTTAGACCACCATGCAGAGGATCGTTTTTCGAATATGTGTCCATTTCATGGACTCTGTGATCCGGTGCATATCTAACCTGTCTTCCTGGAGGAAGTATGACTCATTCATGAAACAATTTTTACGCCTTCTCATTAATTATCAGTCGAGGCAACTCTGTGTCTTCTGTCGTTCAATCCCACTCCTAGCCACACAATTTTTTTTTTTTTTTTTTTTTTTTTTTTTTTTTTAATTTTTTTTTCACGAGGATCAGCCCACGGTGTTCGGCGTGATCCTTCTCCCCCGAACCCCATCTTTGGAATCTACTACCACACCACCGTCTATTATCCACCTCTAAAGGAACCACTCAACTTCTTGATGATTCAATCAACACTATTACTCGCTGACCCGATGAGGCATGACCGATACTTATATAAGGATCTGAAGCCTATGGCTAGTAACGGATCAAGCTGGATTCTTATCCGATCAGCGTTATTCCCATTTCCCCTACCTAAAGCAAGGAAGGACATAAGAAGAGAGAGGTCAAGGATTTAGTAGAAGAGGAAGCGGACAGATAAGCGCTTTCTCCATTTTCCAATCTTGGTTCTCGACGAAAATTTAGTAGCCTAGAAACTATGTATCCTCCTTGCTCAATAATTGTCCGGCTTTCCAAGGCCAACTTTGGGGAACGCTTATCGGACAAGGAAGGATAATGTCTATTACCCAAGTACCAAAAAAAAAAAAAAAAAAAAAAAAAAATCTCTGTTTGCAACCAGGAAAGGCCTTGACCCCGGTCATCTTTTGTACTCTTAAGCGCCATGATTGATTAAATATTACAAGACCTTGGGATCAGTTGCAGCCATGCACTCTGTTTAATTGTAAAAGACGTGAGATGATTTGGTATGACAAATAAACAGCCTACTTGCCTAAACACATTCAGCAAAGGTCAGCTGCTAAGCCTCCCTTAATCAGCACTTAAAAAAATCCTTTCGCACCACACTCTTGTACACTTAGTTTTAGCATTTTTGCTTCCAGAACATTCGAAGAATCTTTATTCACCTTTTTGGCAAAGATCACCACCTTAAACTTTACCATATTAAGTCCGCAATCAAGCGCGCTCGGATTGAGCTGCAAAAAGGGGGGGGGGGGGGAGAAAAGGAAAGAGGAAGGATGCACCTTTACTAAGTGTACTTGGTACCAACCTCTAAGTCATCTATTTGGTTCAGGTCACATGCTTTCTTCCTACCCACTGAAACACAGGTCACGCAACCCAAACCATTTCAAGAAGGAGTTATGTCAGACTTTCGAAAATAGCTTAATCAACGTCCTTAGAAGACACGCACTGCTCAATCTATCGATAAATGACTGATCGTCGCATTACGCGGAATCCCGCAAAACCCTAACCAGATCTTGCCGACACATGGCCTTCCCTCCTTCACTAAGGACGCATTTACCCAACTACCCCCCTTTTGTCCCCAAATGCTGAAGAAGAAGAATGATGAACCCTAATAGGTTCTCAATCCTCTTCTCGACAAACACCTCCCTGGATAACAGTACGAAAGGTTAACCACCTAAACTGATGCATATATTCATAAATAAATAAAAAAAAAAAAAAAAAAAGAGGGGAAGGGGAAGAGTAGAAACGGAGAAGGAAAGGGGGAGGACGAAGGTAATAGAAGGAGACGAAAGAAAAGAGGGGCGGGAGAAGAGGGGAAGGGAGAAGGGAGCAAAAAAATGCGAGTTAGGATACGGAAGAGGTAGCCCATGGGATGGTTAAAGCTCACCACTCATCACAACCCAGCCGCAGCACCAGATCCATCGTGCCGACTGAACCAGCTGACCTAACCTCCTGAAAACCTGCTTACAGCAACTAACCAACCTTTGTCAACTACGTTGTGGCGATGTCAGGAAAGGATGAACTCTCAGCATTGATCGGTTCCGCCAGGTCACCCTCACCAAGATCTCGGATTGTCAGACAAATTACTACTGCGGCACCAACCCGTTCCAGAGGATATCGTGAATCCCCTTTCTTTTTGAACCGACGTGTTGTCACTTAGGTCTCGAGACGCCTCTAAGGACTTAGTCGCAAAAAAAAAAAAAAAAAAAAAAAAAAAAAAAAAAAAGATGGGTAAAAAAAAAAAAAAAAAAAAAAAAAAAAAAAAAAAAAAAAGTATCCATCAGGATTTTAAGTTTTAACCCATGATCTGTTATTAACAGTCACATGTGTGCACCATTCAGCCACAGCCCAGGCAACAGATATCTAATATTCGCTACTCCGCCCAACCTTAGGTTTTGTGGGAACGTTACTCCCCTTCTCCAAGTCCCAGCTCTGCTACCTACGCTTTCTGTGGTCTTGGTAAAAGCCCTACACTTTCCGACTTAGTATCCATCGGTATTTGAACCCATGATCTGTTATTAACAGTCACATTTGCGTACGTTCAGCCTCAGCCCAGGTAACAGAAATCTACCGTTCGCCTATTCCACCCAGCCTTAGGTTATGTGGGAAAGTTACTCCCCTTCTCCAAGTCCCACTACTGCTACCTACGCTTCCTGTGGTGTCGGTAAAAGCCCTATGCTTTCCAACTTAGTGACTGACTGATCTCTGACCGTCTCTGTGAAGGTCGGTTTGTCTCAGAAGATTCTTCGGCTTCAGGTTGTCTCTTGTGGTTTTTGCCCAACGGTTTGTCTCAGAAGATTCTTCGGCGCCAACGAGGTCGGATCGAGGTGGGATCAATCTGCCAGCATGCTGATAGGAAAGATCGTCCACATCCCAAATGCATATCCTGTCGAGAACCCCTTTTTCAAAAAATAATTTGGTCCATTTCTCGATTGATGCATCCTTGCGCAGGGGCCATGCTAATCTTCTCTGTATCGTTCCAATTTTAANAAAAAAAAAAAAAAAAAAGGAGGGGAAGAAAAACCAAGGAAGAAGACTAGGAAGGAGTAAGCGGAACAGGAGGTTGGGATTTACGCTAGCTATTTACCCATAGCCAAAAAGAAAGGGAAGAGAGGAAGGATAGCTAGGGGAAAGGAAGGGTGAAAAAGCCAGAATAGTCTGCAAAGATCAATCATTTACTCTGATTCCCCGCTGTTTTAGCCAACCTAAGTATAATCAGAACTCCTAAGGACCTAATTGTTCTCTCGGATCCTCTCTCCATCTCCAGAACTTGGCGAGAACCAATCGACATTCGCACTCGTAGAAGAAAATGTGGTTCTGTGTGTCTTGCTTGCCATGCGCAGATGGTCTCCGCTCCACCAGCACCACCAGTTTCAAACTCAGTAGCTCGCTGCAGCATGGCAGCAGTCGTCAAGAGGCTCAGACTTCCCAATATGGAGGAACAAAAACTAATCCTCATCCATTATAAATTCGCAAAATTTCTGGTACTGGACACGAAGGAGGCTTCACTTGCAGAACCAGGGATGACCAACCTCCTAAGTTTCGTCAACTCGGAAGCAGTGAAGCATTATGTAGCTCTCGGAGGTTACAATTCCTCCTTACTTCTAGATAACATGGTGCTGCATCTGCAGCAGCAGGCCATAGGCAAGGTCAAGAGAGTGGGGGATGAGGAAAGCACAACCTTCTGGTTGGTGGATGTTGACGCCTGTGCCTCGGTTCTAGGCAATTGGTTTTGGGCCTTGACCTTCACTCATTTTTCAACTGACACCTCATCAGGCAGGACCCACGATCTATTACACGGAGAGAGCCTGAGAGATGCTTTAGACAGGGACAACCGCTATTTCACTGCACTTAAACCACTCAGGCAGGCTACTTTCTTGACACTCGGGTTTGCCTTGGCCGAACTCCCCTGCCCTCAAAACAGACCTCTGGATACAAGAATCATGGAGCTGAATGACATTGAGCAATTCTGGCTTTTCCTTGCTAACTCAGAATTCCCTGCCTCCTTCCACCCCTCACTGATCCACCTCCTACAGGAGATTCTGGCAGGACTGACGGACCACTGCCTAGAAGCAGCCAGACTGCGCACCTGGTTTAATGACGGACCGGCCCAATGGATGTCAGCAATCATAGAGGACTCTGCGTTCGTTCTTCCACCGGACCCTGAGACGGATGTGTCGGATGATGGTATCTAGGATAGGGAAAGAAACTCTTGTGAATTTTAGGATCCTCCGTTCACCTATGGACAGAACTATGCAAGGCCTGCCCTGGATACACTCGAATTTTATCAAGGATTTGTCTTAAGCATTGAAGAAAGCTATCTTGTTAACAATATTCAAGTTTTGTTGTCCTGCATTATCAATCTTTGTATAACTCCTAATGCTCCAACCACAACCATCGTAGTGACTAGTCTTGTTTTTGCTCCAATCCTTTTGTCTCCTACCTCTTCAAAAAAAAAAAAAAAAAAAAAAAAAAGGGAAGAAATGGTGGCCCTTACGAAACGATTGTCCTCATTTCTTATTGAGAGTAGCTTGTTATATGGGTTGTGAATGGGAACTTGGCTTCCGTTTGGGCATGCGTCCTTGGATTGTTGTGGCATATTCTATTCCTGTAGTAGTTGTTGCTGCTGTGTTTTTAATTTATCCTATTGGACAAGGAAACTTCTTTGATGGAATGCAAAAAAAAAAAAAAAAAAAAAAAAAAAAAAAAAAAAAGGGAGAGAAGGGGAGGGGAACGAAAAGGGGAAAGAGAAGGAACAAAGGGGTGGGGGGGAGAGTCAAGGAAAGAAGGAGGGAAAGAGGAAAAGTGGAATAAATAAGGATGATAGAAGAAGCAGGCAAGACAACTGGAAGAAGAGAAGTACCAGTTGCAATCATATGACTAAGCAATTTAACAACCCTTATGGATAAATTGTAAGTAACCTAGGATTCTGAACACCCTAGAATCTGGAAACACTGTAGCATCTGCAGTTTTTTTCAGTAGGGACGACAAGGTAAAACTAGTCCTGAAGGACCATTCTACCAACCCATCTAATTAAAGTTTTCGGATGAACTCTCTTGACTCCAGCAGGAGATTATGGAGCAAGCAATTTTCGACACCCTCATGGCCCACGACCCAAAATCTATTGTTGGTTGGCGCATCTTCATGCCACTGATGAATCCTTCCCCAAAGATAGTGGAAGGCAAGATCATTGAGTGTCTCAATCCTTGGGAGAAGAATCCCCAGAGGTCCTATTACTTAGTCAAGCATAAGGACAAATTATTCCCAGCTCATCCTCACGTCATGAGAACTTCAGATCCTTTGTTCATCCATAATTTAGTCTCGGTGGCTCAACCTGCGCAGCCTGTACCTGCTGCTAGTGCAGGGACCTCCATCCGTACCTTTCCTAGATCGGCAGTCTCTAACCCGGTCAGGAACCTACTATCTAAGGAAGAAGCTGATGAGAGGGAATTTTAGGTTTATGATCAACCAGGCTGAACTCTCTCGGGTAAGAGAGATTTTCTCATCAGCCATCAGAGAGGTTGGGAAGTGTAAAGCGGCATAGAATGAGATCAAAGCACTGCAGTTCATCTTCGATCAGCCCCCTTGGTCAAGGCACCTTGGCATCCTGATCAGAGTCGGGCAGATTGAGTTAAATTTCAAACACGGCGATAGGGGTAAGACGCACGCTGCAGCTTTTAAGAACGCACTGTCCAATCTCACCAAGAAGCTCTGATAAGAGGTTTCCGCTAGAAGTCAAGCAACTGCTTAAAGTCCAGGAGTTAGAGACATCTAGGCTGGGCCTGGACGAAATCAACCAGGAATGGGACGACCAGGAGGTCAAGGCAGCCTCGTCACGGGGAGGGTGAGTACCCAGCGGTTTACGCTTAGCCTAACCCGGTCAGGAACCTACTATCTAAGGAAGAAGCTGATGAGAGGGAATTTAGGTTTATGATCAACCAGGCTGAACTCTCTCGGGTAAGAGAGATTTTCTCATCAGCCATAAGAGAGGTTGAGAAGTGTAAAGCGGCATAGAATGAGATCAAAGCACTGCAGTTCATCTTCGATCAGCCCCCTCGGTCAAGGCACCTTGACATCCTAATCAGAGTCATGCAGATTGAGTTAAATTTCAAACACGGCGATAGGGGTAAGACGCACGCTGCAGCTTTTAAGAACGCACTGTCCAATCTCACCAAGAAGCTCTGCGATAAGAGGTTTCCGCTAGAAGTCAAGCAACTGCTTAAAGTCCAGGAGTTAGAGACATCTAGGCTGGGCCTAGACAAAATCAACCAGGAATGGGACGACCAGGAGGTCAAGGCAGCCTCGTCACGGGGAGGGTGAGTACCCAACGGTTTACGCTTAGCCTAACCCCTGTCAATTTTAAATAGCAGTCTCACCATTATGAACTGCTGAATTTTATTACCACGCCTTTAGGGGTAGCTATCAACTCCCCACACCTCTCAGTGGTGGCCTGTTATTTACACTTGGCCGACAAGACCGTTAACTCAGGTACGTCCTAGCTGTTGTCATCTCTGCAGGTACTCTCCGGGTCAGGATTCGGCCAAGTTTAAATACAAGAGCCCCTCCAAGAAATCCCGTCACAAGAGAAGCGAAAGTGATTCCTCAGACAACAGGAAATAATGGATCCACAAGAAGAAATCACACAAGCAGTCCAAGCATTGAACAAAGCTCCATCACCACATCAGCTCTCTTTGGCCCTCGAGGCACTGGAAAGCAAGGATAACTGGTTAAGGAATCCGGAGCAATTTGCTGCTGCATCCCTGAGTGCTCACTTGGATGCTTGGAAATCCCTTTTGACCCCCTCGACTTCTAAATCCTCTAGAGATGTGTTGAACTGGCTAGAGAATTGTGTGAAACTCAAGTAAGCAGGCAATAATCATAACCATCCATCTAAGATCAAGGAGGTTAGAAGAATCGTCAAGCTAGTACTCAAGGCCTCTAAACCCACCCCGATTTCTCTGCCCAACTATGATCTTTCCCCTCTTCATGAGGATTTTGTCAGCAACAGTGTCCTTTCCATGTTGGGACAGGGGGTCATTTCCTTGACAACACTGCTCCAGTTGTAAATCCTGTTTTTGTCGTTGAAAGTTCTAGCAAACTCAGACTCATCATAGACTTGAGATATGTGAACCTTTTCATTATTTTTTCGGATTTTCATTATGAGAGCATTGATGATGCTGTGTTCGTTATGGATGGTTCAATGGTGCAAGACTTTACCGTAACTTTTGATGTGAAGAATGGCTATTACCATGTACCAATTCACCCAGAATCTCGCCCCTTTATAACCTTTTCTTGGAAAGGGAAGACTTATCAATTCAATACTATGTGTTTTGGAATCTCCTCCGCCTGTTGGATCTTCACGACCATTATGCAAGAAATCATGGCTGTGATCAGATCAAAGGGTGTTAATATTTTCTCATACATTGATGATAGTCTCTCCACTCACAAGAACTTCCCCTTATGTCTGTGGAATTCTTTCCTGATCACCTTAATTTTTCACAAGCTCGGTTTTTTCCTCAGCCCGGGTAAATGCAACGTCATCCCGTCTTTGTCCAACCGTTTCTTGGGCTTTACTATTGACTCTCATCACAAAAGGATTAGAGTACCCCAGGACAAGGAAGAGAAGATCTTAAGGCTCCTAGAAATCCCCTCAGACAAATCTCACCTAACTGCAAGAGGAATTGCTTCACTGGCAGGCAAATTGGTCTCGCTATCTAGGACCTTCCTCCCTGCTTCGCTTCATTGCTCTCACCTGCATGTGGCGCTAGCCAAATGCGTTTGGAATGCTAAGGTGAAACTCTCTGACCAATTCAAGGACGATCTAAGGTGGTGGCTGAAACACCTTCCTAAGATCCCAGGAAGGTTGTGGACCGTCAGGTCAGCAACAGTAACTATGCAAACCGACGCATCAGAAGCAGCCGTAGGAGCCTTAGTTTATTTCCAGAACAGGGACCCATGGAAACTGAGCTTTCCTCTCCCGACTAACCTACTGGAAACATCCAGCACCCATAGAGAGTTATTCGCAGTAACGACAACCTTATCCTTGTTGGTCGAAAGAGCCCAGGAAGAACTGCACTCTCAAGCAGTCAAGGTAGTAGGAGATAATCAAGCAGTCTCTTTCCTTATGAAAAAGCTAAGCTCTACCGATGAGGTTTTTAACTCCCTACTCAGAAAGATTGCTTCTTTTCTTTTAACTCTTGACTGTCAGCTTCAACCAATCTGGATCCCTAGGGAACTGAACACCGCTGTTGATGAACTCTCTAAGAATGTCGACCACTCTGATTGGGGTCTTAGCAGAAACATTATAAGAATGCTCTTTGCTAAATTTGGAGAGCCGGTAATCTTTCAACCCAGAAAAGACTGGACCCAGAAAAGGAATTCTCAACCTGCTTCCCTACCTCCAGAGTACCCAGGCAATCTTTCAATCCAGGAAAGACTGAACTCAAAGTCGGTATATTCTCCTTCCAAGAATCTTAGTTGCAGCCATAAAGGAAAAAAAGTGCTTCCAAGTACCTTGGCTCAACATTTTCTCTAAGCTCCATCCAGCATGAATCCCAGCTCTAACACCGCCCACTCGAAAGTTATGAGTGCTCTCACCAGCATAGATGCCCAGAGCCTTCAGTCTCTCTTTTAGTCGCTTATTAAAACCGCTTAGGCTCAGCAGACCTTTTGTTTGGGTGCTGCGGAACAACGGTCCTCCATCACGGAGATCAATCGAGGGAGTCAAGTGACTATAGCACTCCCGCATCTCCTCGACCAACTCCAAGAAGGACGTCTCGGAACCTCGGGGCTCCTGAAGCCTAAACACCCCGCCCCTTCCCTTTCTTAGCGTCTTCGTATACCCGGGCTGCACTCGCACCGCCTCCTCATCTAACTCCTTGCCACACAATCGCAGACCCTCGCCCCCACGCTGCCAGCTTTCCTACAAGTAGGTCATGATGCAGAGATCGCGTAGCAATTCAGCACGTCTATAACCACTCTTCACCTTCATACTCTCACGAATGCTGTCATACAGTTTTTGCATTTTTTCGGCTGTCATCGTAGGTGCTTGGCTCTCCCTTACTCCCATCTTGAGAGAGTAGTTTCGGTACGCTCGACGATAATCTCTGAACTTGATACTATTGCATGGATTTTGCGGCCCCTCTCGCCCTAAGATAAGGGAGCAGCGGTTCAAGCAACTTAAATTGGACTCAATCGAGTTGCAGGAAGGGAAGGGCCGGCCATGTCGATCAAAGGTCCGACTGCGTAACTTTAACTCAGGTACCCATTGACTGTGAAGGAAGGTAATCACATCGAAGTCCAAGCAGTTGCTAATATCTCGGCCTACCCCGTTTCTAGTCAACCATTCGCTCAACGATTGCATCATCTGCCTTCTTTCTCGCTCTCCATTTTTTGGTAAACCATGCTGAGCGATTAACTCTATGGAATCAACCAGCCCCTCAACATAGCTCCCTGCTATCCCACCTGGATTCTGTGTTTCGTCCACTTCTTGATTCCCATCGAGCAACCTACTCAGCCACCATTTCCTGCACACAGATCAGATTTCATCACATCAGGTGAATGTAGGTGGGGAACTTGGTATGGGTTAGGAGGTGCATGGGGGGGTACCCCAGGACTTCACCATTTTCTTGAGTGAAGATATTCAGTGACTCTTCAATTCCATTGGTCAGTTTTCTCTTAACTCAAGATCTACCTGTCTGTCATAATGTGTGTTTGAAATGAGTTTCTTTGACAATCATCTTTCCCCTTGCAGTCATGATTTGTTTATCCCTGTAATACAACCCCTCGGTTTTACCCCTGTGAATTCTGACTAAAACAGGCCGCTTGAACACACATAGAAGGCATAGACCTTCGTCTCCTATTGGTCTAGGAAGAATATCAGTCGATTGCCCGTCGTGCTTAAAGCAGACACTGTCATGCGTTACAATGGAATCGGGAAAGCATGGGAATAACGACTTACCCTGGGGAAGCAACTAGATCCGTCACCCCTGCTGTTAAGTCATCTGTATCAGGACACTCCAGAGGATCAGGTTCTTCTTCAGTGAGGCCGGGTCTACCTGGTAGCTCGATTTCGGGGTCGACGACACCCCTGGGCTCTTTTAATACCACAAGGTCCTTTGGAGCCTGCTCTGCCGCAGCGGTCCATTTGGACTGAACCCCGTATAAGGGGGGGCCGCATTGGGCCTTAACAAGCAAGGGAGGACCGCGGTAAGAAATTACACCTTGTGAGGGCCTGTCCAGAAATGACCGAGGACTTGCTATTTCTAGCAAAGTTTCATCGGGAGGACCTGCCCTTTTATCCTTGGCTTGCTCCTCTACTGCGACTGCGGCGCCGCTCCGTTCTCCGTACCGGCAGCTCGTCACTAGATTTTCTTCATCAACGGTTCGCGACTCACCACGCAAAATCCTGGCCCGCCCGCCCGTGCCCGCGGTGCATGGGGGGGTACCCGAGGACTTCTCCATTTTCTTGAGTGAAGATATTCAGTAACTCTTCAATTCCATTGGTCAGTTTTCTCTGAACTCAAGATCTACCTGTCTGTCAGAATGCGTGTTTGAAATGAGTTTCTTTGACAATCATCTTTCCCCTTGCAGTCATGCTTTGTTTATCCCTGTAATACAACCCCTCGGTTTTACCCCTGTGAATTCTGCCTAAAACATGTCGCTTGAACACACAGCGAGGGCGCCAGCAGGTAGGTACCTCACACCCAGCCTCCGTTGTAGAGGCCAGTCAGTGAGTGCTCAGTGATCACCTGGAGCTGTGAGTCGCGGGTGTCCTGGAATATGGGACCACCTCCCATCCCATCCTCACGTCAATACTCCTACCGCAACCCTCATCCCATTATCCTACCTCAGGGTGACCAGCACTTAGGACCATTGCCCTACCAACGGGCAGGCAACTTTTGATCGAACAGTAGTGATAGGCACCAAGGCTAAAAGGTTGCCCAGCCTTGCTTGAAGCGGAATAGGACGAACCTTGTCGAACCGGAACTGTGGACGCCAAGCCCAGACAATGAACTCCAGACCCCAAGAGACTATAATGGACCCTAGGTTCAGACAGGGTAGCACAGTTCTATCCGAATGTCAGTAGGCACCACTCCCAATGACACCCTATCCAACCTACCTGAACCTACTGCAGATACTAGACCCCACCCAGTGACTAGACCCCCGCCAACCTGTTTTTTATATGCATATTTTGTGAATCTATGTATTGAGATGTACAGACAGCATCATGTGTCAAAACTTATGTATATAGCCCATAGGTGATATGTAATTCGCAAGCTATGTGTGTATGCCTGAAAGCTGTGTGTGCTCTGTGAATCATGTGTGTATATACAGAAGAGAACGGGGCAAGCTGGACAAGGACCCCCCCCAAGGTCTGAACCAGGCTCGAACCCGTGACCTTGTTACATGTAATCCAAGACTCTACCGTATGAGCAACTACTGGAAATGGCAGATCATCAGAACACCCAAGACCAACACCCCCAAGCAATCCTTGTGAAACCCACGACGAACATACAACACCGTGGACTACCCTTGGGTGGTGTGCAGTCAGTGTATGTAATAGTATCATGCGTGAGCCCAAGGGGGTGTCTGTCCATCCATGCGTCAATCTAACGTCCTGCCGGTGTCCATAAGCAAGACTGTGGGGTTTTGAACCCGCAACCTTATACCACAATGCGCATTTCCAATCGGTGCTCTAACCATTGAACTACTAACTCCGCTATCCTCTACTACTTCTTCCCAGGAATACAACGTATGGTCATTATAGTTGTATTTGGGGTATCTTTCAGACTAAATACAACTATAACAATCGTACCTTATATTCAGGGGAAGAAGGTAGTGCTGGTCCGTGTTTACTTCTACGCAGCCCAGCTATAGAAAGGGTTGAGCCTACCGAAACTGACCACCAGTGGGCTGGACTCTCCGATCGGCGGTCCAGAACATAGGCCAGAAACTGTCCCCTTTTTTTGTTTCCGCTACCAAACGAAATGGACTGAACCTAGTCCACGTTGCAGTCTAAGTGGAAGGCCGTAGACAGCTATTAGCCTGAAAAAGACTCAGATTAGCCAATGCCAAACTTACACCTACCTAGTCCAGACCAACCTGGACAGACTGAACCTCTGGGACTCAAGCAGACCTCTGGATCCGGGACATAATAATATAAATGGGCAAGTTGGCTTGCGTCACACCCAGCGTTCAGAATAAACTTTTTTTTTTTTTTTTTAATAGAAAATTATAGCAGTCCTCAAAATGGAGCAAAAAATATGCCAAGAGTTTTGCGGATAAAGACTGGCGCGGTTTTAGACCCCCGACCATCTGATAATCCCGAACAATCCTGAAGTAGTGAAAGGTCTGAACACCTGGTAAACAATATGTTAAGGCAACATGAAATTCCTGAACAATCCCGAAGTGGTGAAGGGTATGAAACACCCTTAAAATAACATATACTGACAACTGTTCAGGCAACCTAAAAATCCCGAACAATCCTAAAGTGATGAAGAGTCTGAACATCCTGAAAGCAACTTGTTTAGACAGTCTAAAAATCTTGAACCATGCTGAAGTGGTGAAGGGTCTGAACACCCTGAACATCCCGAACCATCCTGAAGTGGTGAAGGGTCAGAACACCCTGAAGATTTTAGGTTGTTCAGACATTTCACCACTTTAGAATAGTTCGAGATTTTCAGATTGCCTAAACATATTGCTTTCCGGGTGGTCAGACCCTTTACCACTTGAGGATGGTTCGGGATTTTCTAACTTTCTAAAGAGGTTGTTTTCGGGGTGTTTAGAACCTTCACAACTTTAGGATGGTTTGGGATTTTCATACTGCCTATCTTGACAACTATTTAGGCAATATGAAAATCTCAAAGAATCATGAAGTGGTGAAGGGTTTGAACACCTTGAAAACAACCTATTTCGGCAGCATGAAAATCTTAAATGATTCTGAAGTGGTGAAGGTTCTGAAACACCCTCAAAACAACCTATGTTCACAAGTGTTTAGACAACCCGAAAATTTTGAAGAATCATGGTGAAGGGTCTAAGCACCCTGAAAGCAACCTATTTAGGCAATCTGTAAATCCCAAACCATCTTAAAGCGGCGAAGGATCTGAATACCCAGAAAACTACCTATCTTGGCAACTGTTTAAACAATCTAAAAATCATGAACAGTCCTGAAGTGGTGAAAGGTTTGAACACCCTGAAAACAACCGATTTAGGCAGTCTAAAAATCGCGAAAAATCCTGAAGTGGTGAAAGGTTTAAATAGTATGAAAACAATTTATCTTGACAACTTTTTAGACAATCTTAAAATCACGAACGGTTCTGAAGTGGTGAAGGGTCTGAGCACATTGAAAACAATTTGTTTAGGCTGACTGAAAATCACGAACAATCATGAAATGGTGAAGGGTCTAAACACCCTGAAAATAATCTATTAACACCCCCCCTCTCCGTCATACCTAACCTACCTACAACACCTCATCCCTACTTTCCTCACACCTCTCAACCTCAACTTCATAACCCATAAACTCCTCCTCCTGCAAATTTCGTTCCCCTACATCACCAACCTGCTACAGTCTCCTTAGAACAATTCGAGCAACTCAAAAGCATGTTCTACCATCAGGAAAGAGAAGTCACGACCGCGGCTGAAGCCTTCATGCAACAGCTTGCCAAGAAAGAAAAAAAGAGACAAGCCTCCAACGAATTATAACAAAAGTTAATCTCTGAACTAAATGCTTTCCAGGCTCGCGTCGAGGACAAATCTACACCCTCCTATGAAGAGTTTCAAGCTTGGTTCATAATTTTTTCAGCACTAGCATGACATTACCAAAACGAGGTCGTCATCAGATTTCATACAGTAGACCTAAACTATCACCATTGGTCCTTCGGGAAGGCAATGTCAAGCGATTTCTCTTCTCGCGTAAACTCACTTGCCAAGGACTGTGTTGACCATCGAATACCCAAGGAGGTCAAATAAATCATCAACAAGGCCATAAGGGAAGGGATGGATGGGGCACTTCCCACCATCAAGTCCGAATACAATTACTGCTTAAGCATCGCAAGAAGAGACCCTTCAAGGTAAGTTATTGTCGCCCAAATCTTTGTTATTGCCCCAGATCACTAATAAGTCCACGTCATTCGCTTTTGGGGGCTTATCAAACTCTATGTTTCTAATTGTAGATATCAAAAATCTGATGGCATCAAAAATCTGATGGCGACTCATCAAGTTACCGCAAGAAGGAAGATCCCGATAAGAAAGACAACTCCAAGAAAAATACCTTGAAAAGCCATTTTGATGAGAAGTTCGACATGGGCTATGACTACAATCGCCTCTCAAAGTGGTCTCACACCGATTACGAGTCCAAGAACATTGACAGTTCGAAGTCCTCAAATTCGGGCAACAACAATCACCCAGCCTAGTCACCCTTTTCCGTTACCATCTGTTCCTCAAATACTATTCAACCTCACCTTACCCCGTTCACCAACCGATCTCTAGCTAACTCTCTTCGCTCTTCAGGAACCTTCAGCTTGGCTCCGTAACCCAGACAATTTTTTCGCTTTCTCAACCCCTTCCTCCGTCTCAAATTGGAAATCTCTTCTCTCCTCATCCACTAGAAGATACTCACATTATGTCCTTCAATGGATCTAGCATGGAGTTCACTTGCACTTCATCGGCACCAAGCAGTAAGAAGAATGTTGAAGCATGTTTTTTTTAGCATCAGAGTTCAAGAGAGCCCTCCAATGTACTAAACCTCCTCCTACTCCTATCCCAAACCACTCTCTCATTCCCCACTATTCTAATTTTATCACTTCCACTGTTTCTTTACTTCTGGCTAACAGCGTGATCGAGCTTTCCCCGCCCAATCGTTGTCAACCCAGTTTTTGCTACTAAAATTTCCTAAAAAACCAGATTCATTCTGAATGTCATATTTGTAAACATGTTCCTATCTTTTCCTAAATTTCACTATGAATCCATTAATGACCTCGTTAACCCCCTCTCCGACTCTCCAACCCAATGCGTCCTCTTTTGCTTTAACGTTAAAAACGGCTACTACCATTCTTATTCACCCTCTTCACAGACCATACCTCACTTTCTGTTGGAACAACTCTTGCTATCAATTCACAATTCTTTGTTTTGGAATAGTTTCCGCCTGTTGGATTTTCACTACCGTAATGCAGGAAATAATGACGGAAATGCGCATCCGTCAGGTTTTTATTACCTCTTACATAGATGACTCTGCTCTCACAAACCCTGACCTTCCACTTCTTATCTGACAATCATTCAATTACGTAGAACTTCTCCACAAACTTGGTTTTTTTCTTAGCGTCACCAAATGCACTTTTCTTCTCTCCTTGTCTATAAAGTTTCTCTGCTTTATCATAGACTCTCACCATAAACGCATCAGGATACTGGAGGACAAAGCAGCTAAGATACTCAAACACGTCAACATAGCCTCAATCTTGCAACCATCAAGCATGACCCTTGCAAACCTCGCCGGAAAATTGATCTCACTTTCAAAAGTTTTTTTCACCTCGTCTCTCTATCATTCTATCACCCCTTCTAATTGAGACTCTCCAGCCATATTATCAAACAATCTTATCGTCGACATACTATGGTGGTTTCACAACCTTCCTTCTTTACCTGGTCGGTTGTGGACTATTTGCAAGTCAACCTGCTCAATCACCACTGACGCTTCCCCTGCTCAGATTGGTGTCATTATCTCGTCCAAATTCGAACCATCCATTATTTTGAACCAATGTTTTCCTCAAGAGTTGTTACAAACTTCGTCAACACATCGGGAACTCTTCGCCATTTTTGAAACTTTCTTTTTTTTGGAATCACACCATCTGCATTTTCTGTCATCTTCCTCCCTTAGACTATTCTCCGAAAGTCAATCAGCAGTAGATCTCCTATCCAGACTATACCTTCAACCCTTGGCTCCGTTAAATCACATCCATACTTGCTCGTTATGACACAGTTTTGTCACCACTCTGGATTCCTTGAACTCTGAATAAGGATGCTGATCTCATCTCCAAAATAGAAGATAATACCGATTGGGGAATATCAACTCATGCTAAGCATAATATCTTCTCTACCATCGGAGCACCCTCCATCGACCTCTTCACTTCGGATTATCACCACACCACTTCAATCTTCATCTCACGTACGAGGTCCAGAAAATCAGCTTTCATCGATGCACTCTCTATTGATTAAAACTCACTTTCTTTTGAACCATACATATGGTTTTTTCCTCCCACCGCCCTTCTCCATCACGCTATTTCTAGAGCTTTGCACTCCCCTGCCTCCAACCTTCTCATTTTCTCTTCCTCAAACAAAGCTAATTGGTTTCCCCGAATCCTCTCACTTAACATCTCTCATTCATTTATAATCCCAAAATCTTAATTCTCTTGCATTTCTAGGCCAAGGATCCACCATTCCTGCCCAAACTCTGCCACCATTGCTCTCTCCGCAATCTTCTTCTCAACATGAAATACTATTCAACTATCTTTTTCCCGCACATTCCTATTTTTTTTCCATCTAACTCATTTCCACCGACATTTTCCTCGTTTCCAACTTCCGCCCCGTGCTTCCAACCACGACACATTCCGTACCCACACCACATAAAAGTACCAATACTATTCTGCGTTGCTTGCCTCATGATCTCTCCCAAAATTCATCCCTCCTCTATTCCTGCGCTAACTCTCCCTATCCGAAAGCTATGACCACTTTCTCCCTCATACACCCCCACCTCTCCCAACCACTTCTCTATCCCTTTATTAAAAGCATCCCCACCTAGCGTATTTCCTCCCCTTCCCGCTCTAAATAGATACCCGCTCCTAATATCTATTCTCAAGTTTTCATAAGCTACAATTACCACTGGAAGAATCCCCAAAAACGTTTTCTCTTTTCCCTCACTCTCTCTCTCTCCATCAGACAACTTAGGTTCACAACCCATCGAAAATAGTAGATTTTTAGACCATCTCTCTCTCTCTCTCTCTCTCTCTCTCTCTCTCTCTCTCTCTCTCTCTCTCTCTCTCTCTCTCTCTCTCC
>BFEA01000901.1:55112-66454 GCA_003427395.1 Chara braunii | reverse complement strand
CCAGCCCCGTTTCAAGGCTTGCTAAAAAAGAAAAACATGTCGCAATATATAAATATATAAATATATATATATATATATATATATATATATATATATCGTCAAATAGAACTGCCCGGTAAACCGTAGGCAGAGAGGGAGAAGAGTATATATATATATTGGAACCCCATCGTTTTCCATAGATTGCCTTCAGCACTGGGCCCTTACAAGACTATGACGGGACCCAAATAGAAGAAAACCACGGCAATATGTTCATTTTTGTCGTCTTGTTTTTTTTTTTTTATCCTTCATAAGGCATGGAGTATATATATATATATATACTCACCAGCCCGTACGTACGGAGGTCCCCGGCCTTTTGAGTCTGGCATAGGGTCCAGTAGTCCAGTCAGTGACGTGCCAGGTACAGTCTAGATAGCATATGGTCAAAATGATGCACGAGAGTACAATTTCAAGAAGAACAGAATTGGGTGAAAGAAGGGAGTTACATAAGTTTTCAAAAGATAGCACAATGAATCTGCCACAAGACTGTTTCGAATTTCGGCAAGCCATGGAATCGCGGGCAGTGGTGTTCCCTGATTACTGATAGTCGAGAGAGCATGGTCAAAATCCTCGAATCTGAAGTTCTTTCTGATGGCTATATCAGAAGCCAAGCTACGGAGGCAAACTGTGGAATATGAATTGGATAATTGCTCACCAATAAGTTCTGATACTGTTTGACTGTCTGTTTGATCTGTGACTTTTCTGCCAATTTATACTGTTTTCGTATCGGACCAGTCTGGGCTGAACCCTTTTGACCCCACTAGAATCTATGGTTGTTTCGCAGTCCAATCTACTAAAACAAGATTTGCCTGAGCATTGACATTGGACAAAGAAAAAACGGTCCTCAAGTGTTGTCGTTTTCCTTTCCTTCCTTTGCTTTCTTTTAGATTTCTAATTACGTAGTCCAATTTCGGATTAGATACAACCTTTGGTTGACCAAAGGTTTGTCTTTTGACCCTTCGTCAACAAAAAAAAAATCGAATCATAACCCCCCCCMCCCCCCCACTCTCCCCCCTCCAGTCCCACACAGGGCAATCCCACTCATCCGTCGCTACCCCCTCAACTCTGATGAGCATTGATTGTATGGTGAGATAGGCCGGGCGCCATACACAGAAGTGCGTCAGGACCCAACCATACACAGACGAAGAGGGGGGGAAGGAACAGACGAAGAACAAATGGGAATGACAACTGGCAGGAGCTGCAAGACATCACCCTGCCGCCCCCATGCTCCAAGCATTCCTGTTATGATCCTGGTTGTTTGTTGTCTGAAGACCAACACTCACACACATAGACTTCCAAGTATGCTCATACATACACAAAAGGAAGGGGAGAGGATAGGAGTACCACACCGCATGGGGAGAGATAAACACAGCGGAAGACAGGGTACACTGAAAGCGCAATTCACTCCACTCGATCCTCACAACCAGTCATGGAGGGAAGCCGAGTAGATCACATCCATGAAACAATGAAACGATGATAGTCCAAACCCAGTGTCCAACTGTTTATTAAACTCAGAATCTCAATTTGTCTGGACAACCTCAGAAGGGCCTGAAACATGGTGTGGCGCCCTGATTTCGTTCGCCTCCACATGGACAGGCAGACTGATCAAGTAACATCAAGTGCCACCCAGTTACAGCCTCCAGAGGGCAGCGCCACCCGACTTTAGGCTATAGGACTGCCTATTAGCTCAGGCCTGTGTGGCCTGTCTATCCCAGGGTAGCCCAGGTCTGCTATTCACAGTAACGAATTTGTCCTACTACAGTACAACCTCGACAGAGAGAGGCTACAGGCGACCAGAAATCAGCAAGTCGCACACACACACACACACACACACACACACACACACACACACACACACTGCATACACTGCACACACTGCATACACTGCACACACTGCACACACCTGAACACAAAACGAAAAAACGTACAAAACTATCCTGACATATCGCCCTCTCCCGCCGCAATGTCTACATCGACCTTAGCCTCCTCCTTGTCCTCCTCAACACCCCCCTCGAAATCTGGGTCGCCTGATGATGCCGATGTGCTCGAGCCTGATGTGGCCGCGGATGCTAGTGCTGCGCTCGTCGTCGCCTCTCCCCTGCGCCGCCTGGTGATGCGCAATGCTATGCCCTCCTCCTCCTCCTCGGTGCTCGATGATGTGACCGGCGCTGCGTCCGCATGAACATCTCTTCCATCTGTAGGGGCTCTCCTCCGTGGTACACCACCCCCTCGTGTCGCACCGCGTCCCTCTCCCCTCCCCCGTCAGGGTGGTCGGCCTCTGGGACGTCCCTCCCCTCTCCCACGCCCCACTCCTCTCCCGAGTCCCGCTCGAGACACAACCCTCTCGCCCGCACCCATCCCCTCTCCCGATGGTTGGCCTCTGCCTTTGCCACAACCCGCAACTCCCCTCGCATCTTGTCCCGTGACACTCTCTGCCTTTCTCTTGCGACCTACAAATGGTCGAATCGGCTCGATGATGACTGAGGGGTCTCTGGGCAGCAATGGCAGCGTCGCCAGTGGAACAAAACCTGTGGGGGGGACTGCATGGCGAAGCCCGGTGCCTGGGGAGTCGTGCTCCCGTATGTCGCTGCTCTGTCCACTGGCACCCTGTGTGTCCATCTCGGAAGGCGGCTGCGGTGCGGGGCCTGCGATGCCCAGTGCCAAAGAAGGATCTGGACGTGGCAACGGGAGCAAGGGAGAAACGCGTGCAGTGCCACCATCCGCGCCGTAACATGAGCACATCCCCTGTCGAAGCGTGCCTCGTCCCTGTCTCCCGGGGTACCCCTCCAATGCCTGCTCGGTCTCCCCTGCCGAGTAACTAGCCGCCCCAGGTCGCGCGCGAGATCCTCTCTCTTTGCGCCTCCCTCTGCCGGAGTGGCCTCCCCGTCCGCAGCCTCCCCAACAATGGGCTCTCCATGTTCCTCGTCGCCGGTGTCAAGCGCATCGGTCCGGCACCGCACAGGGCAGCGCGGGACCTTCTCGGCCGCGTCACGCAGAAGTTGGACTTAATCCTCGTCACGAATACATTAATGGAGCTTCCTTAGGCCGCTCCGGTCGAGTGCGCCAGCCATACCTCTCGCGAGCCCCTACGACAGGATAAGGCCTACGCGAGGCACAACTTACGTCCACCTTACAGGAGTTGTCACCTCCCCTCGGTGGGCGTATCCCCGCCGAGCTACCAGTCCAAAGTACGAAAGCTAATCAGCTGCAATCGCAGAGGTGGACCAGCCGAGGGCGTTTCTCGTTCGCTGTAGCATAAGGGGTACGTGCAGTAATACGCCTATCGAACCCGCACATGAACCGACATCTTAGGGGGCTGAAGTCCCAAGCGCGGCTCGTCGTCGGTCGACTAGGACGCATCCCACACACCACACAGACACCACTCTAACAACCACAAGACAACAACACGCACACGTACACATGAAACGCCACAACACAAACAACGCGACAACGCTTCCAGTCCCTCCGTAGCCGTCCCATAACTCTCCGATGCAGAAATCGAACAGGCGTCACGCGCGAGACTTTGTAAAAAACCGCGCGGATGCGGGGCTAACTCATATCGACTCGCAATGCAAGCATACGCAAGTGATCGCAATGATGGCGTACTATGTAGTACCCATACTCATGTGGTCCTCGTTAATCTCGAGGGTCGCATTCGACACTCAAGTGTCGACTGACACGCGCCTTGAGGGTTAATCTCTCGACGCGGGACAACCACCATGCGCGGTTGGAGATCACACACCCTCCTCTGCACCTTATGCAGAGCGGGTGGTACACAGGTCCATATCTGTGGTGGCAGTCGCTTCTTACTGCCCTGGAGATGAGTCTCACTCCGGGTCTGGGCGAAAGTCAAGGGGTATGACTTCGACGGTTGCCACGGACTACAACGTCCAACCATACAATCCTAAGAAGCAAAGGTAAAAACGGAATTTCCCTTTCCTTTCGAGGCATAATCTGGTTAACCCTTATGCACAAATACAGTAGGTCTCTCAAATATTCAGGGCACGTATAGATATATGGGGGTTGATTATATAGGACGATCACTTCTTATAGTCACAGTGAAGTTCCTCTCAACCATACATATATATGTAATTGCAGGCAGTCGCATCTGGAGTCCGAACCACAACCATACCTGAAATCACATCAAAGATTCAATCAAAGCCCACGCACTACACGGGGTCAACTCCAACCATTCTCTGCACTCACACCTGTTGCCTTAGCCATACAAGCCTCACTCGTGCAACTCTCAAATAAATACTTAGTACTCTTGTTGGATGGCCATTCAATAAAGTCCGGTTGAAAACAGAACAAAACAGTTCAATCATAAGGCTAAAGCCTTTCGGTTGAGTGACAGGAGTGAATTGGAGTTGAATCGTAAACCGACGAGTCGGCAACCGACCTGTTATCAGTGATAACAGAAGATGATCCTTGTAGGATCAAGCTGACTCTAGTCCAAATCCTGAATCAAACGGTCCAGAGGACCTGTGACACATGACAGGTCAATCCCCAAGCTAAAATGATAAGTGTATGGGGAATACAGCTCCATAACACATTCTCACCCAAGATCCTTCTAACTAACTAAGCCTGAATCTATCCTTAAGCAGTGCCCAAAACAAAGGTAGACCCTGGCATAATCTCCCCTATAGAGGGTGAATCGCCAGAAGCGCCACCTGTTAAAATATAATCTATCTCTTTTAACTTAAGAAAATTTCGACATCGCTTCCCGTAGTAAAAGTATTTTCCAGAGTTTATATAAGTCTGGATATGAAAGCAGAAATAATTTCTAACTCCGAAAAGTCAAAATTATGTCTATCTTCCTGAAATGGCAGAAATTTGGGCAGCACTCCCTTTAGAAAGGTGTTATTCCAAAATTTATACAAGGCTATTTCCAGAATTTGAAAGTGACTTTGACTTCTCAAAGTCCAATTTTATCTAACTCCCTGATTTAGTAAAAATTTGGGCAGCACTCCCTTTAGAAAATGAGATTTTTCAGATTCCTACTAAGCCAGATATATGGAAAAGACAAGTTGAACTCTGAAAAGTCAAAAGTTGACTAACTCCTTGGATTTGTAGAAATTTCGGCAGCGCTTCCCGTAGGAAAAGTAGCTTGCCATAATTTATACAAAGCCAAGCATAAAAAAAAAAATCTCAGAAAATGCAGGAATTGACCTAACTCCTATGGCTCTAGCACGTGGCGAGCAACTAAAGCAACTACCTATAATATTGAAACCCAAACAAACTAACCATCTCATCCAGTTACATGCAAACCAAACCACGAATGTAAGTACTCTTATCATCCCAAGTTCATTCCATATAGATAGTTCATGAATCTTCAAGTCCTTGAATCCTTATACTCATCTTACATAGGACATAGAGTTGGACCATCCGCCATGGAAACAATGCCCAACTTGTCTTTATGATATACACGAACAGGTTGCACAACTACTTCAAGTTAGATGTGCGTGCTGACATACTGTAACATTCTCGACATTTCTCGTAACACATTCTATGTCTACAAAAGAATGTACGATAACGGTGTTGTCATTAGGGAGCATGGACACTCAGGCTTGTCTAAACCATCCGAAAAAGTCGTCACGATGCTTGCACTGTTGAAACGATTCATCGACGACCACGCCGATAGTATGTCGAATGACATGGTCTGGAAAAACGGAGTTTGTCGCCCTCGTCGTAGGATTCCTGCGACATTCACAAAACGAGCAATTTACGAATCATTGCGATCTGATCTTTTGATGTGTCACTCGGAAGTTGTGTCGGAGTCGACTTCCTACTCTATATAGAGTAAGCACTTCTGGCAACTGAGTCTAGCTATGTCCAACACATTCACGAAGTGCGCAAAATGCATATTCTACAAGCAGTGCATTGCCAAGTCGAAGTACGAGAGGGACAGTATGAAATCCAGAGATAGGATGTGGAAACATCAAGAGCTGCAAGTCAACCACATGCTAGACTATAGCCGCTATAAAATGGATTCCATCTTGCGCCAGTCCGAGTGTCTGTGCATCATTATTAACGACATGGATTAAAAAAAAACTACCATACCGCATATAGGACAGGCTAACTACTCGAAGGACTCGGACCACGATAGGATGATGAAGACTGGTCTCACGGCCGTTCTGGTCCATGGTCGGGATCCATCTATATATGTTTACAAATATTTTTCTTACTACGCACACGGTCCCAACAGTATGGCGACGTGTTTAATGCGGACTCTTACGGAGATCCAATCCAGTGGGAAACCTCTACCGCCGTTTCTTCGTATTCAAGCTGACAACTGTTGCAAAGAAAACAAGAATAGATTCATCTGCGCATTGGCAACACTTCTTGTGAAGTTCGGGATTTTCAAGGAAATAGAAATTGGTTTTATGATAGTTGGACACACGCACACAGACGTCGATGTCACGTTTAGTGTTTTCTCCAAGAAACTCAAGGACAATGATGCCTACACAATGGATGAGTTGTTCCTTTTGTTAGAGCGGTCTCATAAGACTCCTCCGCGGTGTATTTTTCTTGATAGGATAGGAAACTTGAGAAGTCTTATTTACCCGCATGTTTCAAAGCGCATGACAGGGATTTTGAAGCCTTATTTGCTAAAATTCTACATGATAGGTGATAATCCCGCCATGTCCTATAAAGAGTATTGCACAAACGCTAAGTGGTTGCCCGATGATGGTCCTCTTTACTGGTTCAAACAAACAGACAACGGTAGTTACGCTGATCCGCAGCAACCTTTCGATCCTCTGCCGGTCCAACTGGCGTTCCTCGACGATTACAAAAACGGTTTGTAGGGTGTGAAGAGGTTTTTGGAAGTCTATGAAAAAAAAAAAGAAACTTGGATGACTTTCCGAGACAATGAGGTGACTAGAATAGATAGGTTTTTTCGGTTTTGGAAAGATCACGTCAAACACGCGGGGGACATTATCGACAACGGGGTGCCTTCGACACCTATCACCAAATTCTGGCCAAAGGTCACCTATGTCGTTGAAGACAGGAGTTCTTGCTCTGATTCGGATGCATCCGAATTGTAGAGAGAACCTCTGTTCGTGGGTCCTTAGAGGGACAAGCCTAAGGCCAGCTTTTATCCTTTCGAAGATGTGCATGTCGACAGTTTTGTCATTTTGCAACCATCAGACGAGGATATGCATCAAGGAGTGTCTTTTCGGGTTGGCCTGGTTCGCAGTGAAGTTGACAATAACGAAGATTCGCCAACTTACAACCAATTCAAAGTGGAGTACTGTGTTCCAATCGGAAAAGCGAGCACACTAAGAGAATTGAATGCCGACGCATGGGGAAAAAAATTGGAAAAAAGTTCCAAGGCACGAGGAAGAGTATCAACATGTCACAACCATTGCGTTTTCTTGGATGAGACAAACGAGGACGAATGTTTGTGAGTTCTCCAAAAAGTTTACCACCGGTCTTGTGATTCCTCTGAAAGTAAGAAAAAATGTCACTCCCGCCTTAGAAACCGGCATTGGCGCTCAAACGCAAAGCATTTCCGGAGAAGGGAGCGGGCAGGAGGCTACTTCATCGAGAGTGTAATGGTTGTCGTTTTTTCGTGAGGAGAACGTATTGCCATGCTGGTCTGTGCACACCACGCTTGATTCTATGGAATACATCGCTTAATGATTTGTGCTCTCTGGGTTACGCGCTTCAAATCAACAAGAGTTCTTCATCAATTTTCGACATTGAGCGTGGGGGCGTTTTGGTCGTCGTAGCATGACCTCGGGCTTTCGATCCTGACCTTGATGTGACACTTTTATTGTGACTTTTGTCTTTTGCAGTGTGCAGACTTTCCTCTTCTGA
Source organism: Chara braunii (assembly GCA_003427395.1). Lineage (NCBI taxonomy): Eukaryota > Viridiplantae > Streptophyta > Charophyceae > Charales > Characeae > Chara > Chara braunii. The sequence goes on along the minus strand of BFEA01000901.1, from coordinate 58,597 downwards.
CGTACTTCGAAAACATGGATGAGATTTTGGGCTTCATTGAAATAAAAGTACCTGAACGACTGCCGATCATCACAAAGGGAGGAGCGTTTCCTTTTCAATATGAGAGAATCTTCAGAATCGTAGTGGGAGGACAGACAATGTTTGTCATCATGGTGAGGTTTACTGATCTGAACATTTTCGACATGCGAATATATGAGCGTCCGGGGGAAAATTTGATGCGAGGAGATTTTACAAGAGCTTATGTAAAAGCTTCAGAAGTTTTTTTCGCCTTGAGACGTGTTGTGCTCGGAGCAGAGGGTGACATTGATGGTTTCTCGTTTGCCATTACGAAGTTTGAAAGTCTGCCTCAACCTCCAATCCTGGCTTGCATGGTGGACAGTTCGACATGGGAACCGATAGTGAACGCTTTGCGAAGAGGCTTCTTCTGAAGACTTCAACTTTTTAAGTCATTTGGTGACCAGTCTTACGTTTCTAGAGTTTTGTGTCATTCTGTCGGATTTGTGCACATTTTCGTAATATAGTCATTTCTGATTATTTTAATTTTTACCAGTTTGAGAGACCAGTCTCGACCCTTCTCAAGTTTTGTGGTCGAATGTCAGATTAGTTGAATTTTGCACACTGTAAAGTATTAATGAAAGCCACGAGTGTCGATCCTGGCTCATGGTCGGTTGCGCTTCGGATGCATCCGACCCAGAGAATAAGGATACTGTTACGTTAACCAAACACAAGAGCGTTAAGGGGGAAACTGGATGCTGGGAGATTTTACAGCACCTTATCTGCAAGCTGCAGATGTTCTTGTGTCCTTGAGACGTGCTGTTGTCATGGATGGGGGAGACGTTTAAGGTTTCTCGATTTCCATTACGGGTTTCGAAGGTCTGCCTCAACCTCCTATATCGGCTTGCATTGTGGACGGTTCAACATGAGAACCTCTAGTGAACGCTTTGCGAAGAGACTTCTTTTGAAGATTTCAGGTTCGAGACACTTTGGTAATGAGTCTTACGTTTTTAGAGTTCCGTCAAGATGTCGAATTTGTGAATGTTTTCATAGTGTAGGTTTTTTTAGAGATACATCTCGACATTTTTTAATTTTTGTGTTAGAATGTCCGATTAGTTGAAATTTCCACGGAAACCTTTTGGTTAATTGTGGACGGTCCAACATAGCCTTGCCAACTCTTTGGTTAATGGAAACTTTTGAGGTAACCGTTACGAAGTCACAATATTGGGACCAGATAACTGTTATCAGTTTTTACGGCTTACTTCTCATTTGTCTCGACAATGGTTGTTTGCCTGCTTATGTAGGCTGGGTGTCCCGCTCTGTTTTTAATTTGTCTTCGCTTTTCAATCCAGTTCTCATGAGTTGTCAATTGTCTTTAAAACCCAGTGAGATTTTTCAAAATAATTATAAGGTCCTTGGTCACTTCAACATCTGATAACTTGTACACAGTTTGATTCGGATGTATCCTACGCATTCATTTGAGTCTTCTTTTATGCCCAATCCTCATATGATAACGTCTCTACATAATATGCTCCCCACCACTTCACTCCGTACGATGCCCGTTTGTTTTGAGAAATGTTTGGTAAAGTGATAATGTACATGCAACCGCCATCTAGTTGAAATTTTAGACTGATGGTTACTAGAGTTCTTAAAAGGTTCCCGAGAGTGCACTTTTATTTGTTAACATACATCATTTGATCTCAGCGAGGACATTGGCGGAGTGGTGGGCAACATTGGGTACGGATGTTACAAGTTCATGGTTGCGAGGTCGAACCCGACAAGCGGCAAATGATAACATCTCTACGTAATGCTGCCCACCACTTCACTCCGTACGATGCCCTTTTGTTTTAAAAAATGTCTGGTAAGTTATAATTGTTCTTGGAATGATAACATGTTGGTTAATTTTCCCTCAGAGGGTGATTCGGGCTCTGATCATAAGTTCAACAATTTGATTGAGTGAATGATATTTAATGAATGACGCACGGTTTATAACATAACGGATTTTCTCCATCCGAATAATGAAATATTTGATTCGGATATATCCCAGTTTTAATATAAAACTAGCCAACTTGTGTATTATGGATATTGAAGCATGTGAATCACGTGCATCCTACTCATCCTGCTTGTATTCAATTAAACTTCAAAAATGAGCTATTCTTTTCACTCCCATACACCCTTTAAAGCCTCAACGAAGACCTTTTTCGGGTCACTCATATGCGTCCCTCACAAGGGGAAACCTTCGATATGCTACGTTCGTACTGACTGTCTGAATGTGTGCCAGTTTAGTAAGGGTGTATCCGACTTCAATAATTGAACTTTTCATCTTGAAACAAATTAAATGTGTTGCGGATTTATCCGTTGAACAGGGACTCTTATCATTTTGTATTAATGTATAATGAGCATCTTTTTTCGTCAGCCTTGTATACCTTTCGAGTTTCTCGAACGGCAAAAGTACTATTTGGAAAATAATAAACTATTTTAATGAATAACATGTTTCTTAGGAAAGATAGGGATGTCTTACATGGTTTGGGAAGTGAGGGACAAGGTCAATGGTTGATGGTTGACGCCGTTAGTGCATGGCAAGTTCACAACACTTCTGCATTATTGAAATGGTTGATGGTCAATGGTTGATGGTTGACCCCGTTAGTGCAGGCCTGTTTCGTCCGTGACTTTGGATTGAACTGGACCTGGTCTGTTCAAGAGTCTCGGACACACAATACTTGTGAAAGTGGGAAGGGTTCTCAGCGGTAATACTTCCATATTCATCATATGTCTGACTTAACCTCCATACTATTCTAATGTTCAGCTGAGTCATAACCTGTTAAGAAAGATATGACGCCCTTTGACAAAAAGGTTTGATTGATATTGGTCGAGAGAATAATACATTACGCAGTAGCGGAAATAGACTGTCTTTTAAAAGTTTGACCAAAATATCCAACAGGTCAGTTCTAGGCGTCTTACCGCGCGTACCCCATCTTATGCTACAGCAATCGAGCAAACGCCATCGGCCGACCTACCTCTACAAAGGCATGTAAAAGCCTTCGCACGTGGGCCGGTAGCTTAGCAGAGATACGCCTACCTTAGGGTGGTGACAGCCCCTCGAGTAGAGGTAAGTTGTACCTCGCGATGCCCCGACCTGTCGCAGGGCGTCGTGAGAGGTATAGCACGCGTGCACGGTCGGAGTGGTGACTGATTCTTTTTCAGAAATACATCCTGCGTGACATGACCGTGAGGTTCAGCGCTCCCAGCGGAGTGCAGGACCGCCGCGCGCGATATCGGACCCCGCTTCTGTAGGGACGACACAGTAGAGAAAAAAAAAAGAAAGAAGGAAAGAAAAAAAATGAAATACACAAACGAAAAAAAGACAACGGAAAAACAGTTGAAGTCACATGCGCGTGCGCGAGACAGAGAGAGAGGGAGAGAGAGAGAGAGAGAGAGAGAGAGAGAGAGAGAGAGAGAGAGAGAGAGAGAGAGAGAGAGAGAGAGAGAGA
>BFEA01000901.1:28353-45869 GCA_003427395.1 Chara braunii | reverse complement strand
CTCGTGGATTCACCTCTCTGCCGATGAACCCCGTTTTCTCATCCGTTCGTCTCCCCCCCCCATTCTCACTTGTTTCGCAGTCTCCCCCTCCCTCAAGTTTGAAGAAAATTCGGCCGATGCCCGTTCGGACACCCTCTAACTCCTCTCAGCAGCTCAAAGTTGGTTCCCTGCACATAGTGCGTCTTCACCAACCTCTTCCGACGTTTGTCAAGAACCTCACCTGATACTTAATTCGCCTCTTAATCTTTACCCCCTATTTCACACTCTTCTCCCTTAATATCGTTCCCTCAAAAGCCTTTCCCCTCTCCCCATTTTCTCGTTTGATTCATCCTTGCCTTTCTCCCCTTGGAGTTTCTCCAGCTGTCGAATGTTGGGCCCTCGGTTTCCCAAAAACGGTTACCAAGAAGGGGCTGGAAGAGCGCGCCTCGTCCTGACAGTTTACAAGTCTCCCTGGGTGCGCTGGCCACCCATCTCACAGCGATTCTTATTCTCCTGCTCGCCGCCGCCGCGGACCCTTCCTTCCTCATTTTTCCATCAATCTTCTGCGGTCGATATTTTCCCTAGCTCTTCACCCCGGCCCACCCCGTCATGCAAGTGGTCCTTTAGCTAGGCAGCTCTACTGCTCACCTCCCCCTTTCTCTCGACCCGCCTCCTCTCCTTCTCTTATCGAGGCAGCAACACTTTGAACAGGGCTTGCGCTATTCTCGGGCAGCCGGCCCCATCCTTTCTCAATCTCTACGTGACACCGAGTTGCCGCTGGGGCGTTCTCCGATCTGCGCTTCAGATGGTCGTCCGCTCGTGATGACCACCCGGCCGATTGCATGGCCACCCCAGATCTCTTAAGCCGTAGATACGGGATCTGCCATCGCCCGGGAACTTATCAAGCTGCAGTCCGCATTACCCTCCCGGGACCTACTTCGGCATGGTCATGCGTTCGTCATGAGTCTCCGCAGGCCCCCAAATTTTCCAAAGCTCGCCCAAAGTCCAACTCCGACCCCTGATTCCTGGTTCCTAGTGTCGAAAATTCCGGCTTTTGGGACCCGCTCGAGCCTGCTTGCGACCACAGTTCGATCCGCCTCTCCGGCCTGTTGAAGGGTTAGTACGAAGACCCGACCATCCAGGGGCATTCACAGAGCACACATTCACACGTACACATACATCAAACCCAGACAAAACATCAAAAAAAAAGAAAGAAAAATTCATTGTTTGTTCTGAAAAAAGTCGTCGGCTGGTAGGCAGTCGCTCGACAACCAGCCCACACCCCATTTCTCGTCGTCCCTGGCGAGCCCCTCTCATAACTTTTCCTTTTAAACTTTGCCCCACACCCAATGTTTACCTTCGAAGTGTGCTTCTCGTTCATCCCATTCCCTTGGTTAGATCAACCCCTATTGTCTTGTCACGGCGCCATCCTCTCCCTTAACCCCACCTTTAAACTATGGAACATGACTCACAGTACATTTCTCCCTTTGGATCCATAGCCCCTCACGACACCTGTCGCTCTAACTACGGTACAATCTTGCTTCCCAACTATGGTGTAATTTTTCCTTTCGACACATCATGCCTTTCTAACTATGGTACAATATTCCCCAAGCGACTCTATGCCCGTCCTCGTCTCCTCATCCTCTTCTCGCGCCTCTCCCTCTTTCGTCTTCTCTCTTCTTTCTCCCGTTTGATTGTCAAGGCTTTCCTTGAGGCGTTCCTTCTCTCCCTTGGCCTGTGTTTTCCTAACCGGTCGGTGTCACCGTCATCCTCTCTAGGTCGTTTCTTCTTCCCAGGGGTCTTTGGTAGGGAAGGCTTCCGAACCTTGTACCCCTTCTTTGGCGGGCGAGACGAGGCCCCTTGTCTGGAGGTCTCCCCCTTTTCGTGGGTGATGGTCAATTTTGTGTCAAGCACTTCCTTCCCTTTTCGTTTTGGCTCCTCCCCAAGGGTCCCTCTTGATCTGAAGATTTTGAGACGAGCCCCTGCGATAGGGTCCCGTAGCCTACTCCCATCCAATTCCGCGAGCATATAAGCCCCCCCGTCCATTCTTTTTAGGACCTTATACGGTCTCATCCATCGGTTTGCCAATTTCCGGCTCCAGGTCTTTTCTAGTGACGAATCGTACATCAGCACTAGGTCGTTCACCCCTATGGGCGCCTTTCGGACACGCAAATTTTTGTCCCACCTATCCTTTCCTTTCACCCTCTCTTTCTCGATGTTCTCACTGGCCGTGGTTACCCTGGCATCCAAATTCTCGGCTAATTGCTATATCCGTGCTTCCAACAGTTCACCCCTAGACATGTTGGTTTTCCATGAGACACTTGTCCAGGTGTCAATATGGAACTCGATGGGTAGGGGACCATGCCTACCGAACCAAAGTGTGTAAGGAGGGTACCCAGTACTGGATTTGACCGTGATGTTGTCTGTCCAAACTGCGTACCGTAAATACTTAGGTCATTGTTCCGCGCGACCTTTGCACCATTTTGCTAGGGCGTCCACAAGTGTCTGGTGACCCCTCTCTACCAGCGCATTGCTTTGGGGGTGATAAGCGGTTGTATAGGTCGCCCCGATCCCTGCCTTTTCCAATAACACCTTGACCTTCTGGCTCAAGAATTATGCCCCCCTATCCATGACTATCCTCCCGACATACCCGTACCGTGCGATATACTCAAGGAGAAAATCACCTACACCCTCCGTCGTCTTCTTCTTAATGGCCTTCGCTTCTACGAATCCGGTGAGGTCATCCCTAGCGTTGATTATAGACCGAAGTCCGCCTACCCCTTTTGGCATGGTCACCAAGTCTACATGGATCTTCTCGCCCGGAACCGTGGGAAGTAACGAGACTAAGGGCTCTTTGTATCGAACCGTCGCCCTCTTCTGGCAAACTTCACACGTAGAGCAGTACTTCTCCACTTCTGTGTATTGTCCGTCCCACCAATAAAGCCTACGGACCTTATCGAAAGTACCCTTCACCCCCCTATGACCCCCAACGATCCCGTCGTGGAGTTCCTCTATAACCGCCCTTTTTTCCTCCGGATCGCACAGCACCCTCATGGGTATCACGAACTTGGTGGGTCTCTTGAAGAGATGGCCCCCGTGCAAGCAATACCCCAGTGCCTCTTGCCGGATTCTTTCGGTCCCCGTTTCCCTACCGGCTAAGTATAGTCCTATATCTCGGTTCTTCCCGTCAAAGAGATTTGCGAGAAAAGTCCTTGGGCCCCCTTCTTCCCCCCGGCTGCTCCCCGCTATTTGCGCCCTATTAGCGGCGACTTTCATTATCTTCTTTTCGGCCATTGTCCCTTCTTCCTCCTTACGCCTATACAGGTCCTCCTCTCGAATGGGAAGCCGGGACAATCCATCTGCGACCTGGTTCTTGGTCCCCAATATCCTTTCGACCCTATAGTCGTAAAGCCTGATATGGATCATCCAGCGTGCGATGGTCGGATCTGTCAGTGAGAAATCCTTTTGGAGGACTGCGGCCACTGCTGTCAGGTCCACCCTTTGGAGAAATCGCCGCCCGTATAGGTAGTGACGGAAGGCTTTTAGGCAATGCAGTACCCCCAGCACTTCCTTCTTGAATTGGCTATAATTTCTCTCTGCAGGGTTCAAGGTCCGGCTCTCGAATCGCAACGGTCTCTCTCTCCCCTCCCCATCCTTTTGTGACAGGATGCCCCCCACTGAATGAGGTCCAGCGTCCGTGGATACTATGAACGGACAACTCTCTTCGTCTTCGAAAAACGGGACTCCTAGGACCTCCCCACCTTCGCGGAACTCCCCCTTCAAGGCTTCCAAACCCATCCTTCCGATTTCCTGAAGAGTCTTCTAAGGGGTTCTGCTTTCTCTCCATAGGCCTTTATGAAGGTTCTCCAGTAGCCCACAACCCCTAGAAACTGTCGGACCTCCGTCATGGATTTGAGAGGCGAAGGCCAAGTCATCAACTTTACCAATTTTTTCAGGATCGGGCCTCCGCCCCTTCTTATCGCAAATGAACCCTAATATCTTGATGGAGGATACGCCCCAACGACTCTTAGTCCCACTTACTATGAGGTTGGCATCGTCCAGTTTCTCAAGGATATCCCTGACATCTTTCATGTGGTCGGCCGCAAACTTTGTAACCCCCGGGAAAACCTCGGTCTTATCCTGCTCGACCGGGCCTTTTATCGGGAAGTCATTCAGGAAGACCTCTACCTTCTCCGGTATGAACTCCTTAAGGACCGCGATCATGGCCCTTTGGAACACGGCCACCCCATTCGTCCAACCCTTCGGAACTACCATCATTTGAACCAGCCCTAAGGGTGTATGCATGGTGGTCATATGCCTGTCTCGGTAATCTAAGGGAATTTCGTCATACCCCGAGAAGAGGTCGCAGATAGAGTATATTGAGCGACCCGCCGATCCTTCCGCTAGCAAGTCGGCCTCGGGTATAGACCCCACGTCTCTTATGGTGACCGCATTGGTCCTCTGGAGGTTTTGGATCCATCTTAGTTGGTTGCTACTCGCCTTCCTTAGAAACAACCACTTATTGGAGTAGGCACTCTCGCAAGGTTCCGCGACGAATGTCCTGATCTTCTCCTTGATGAAGGTCACTATCTCTTCTTTCTCTTTTTGAGCGTACTTCCATTGAGGCCTATCCTTCCAAGGCATGTGCGGGACCATGTGGATTCGAGCAGGCTTAGCATACCTTGGGTCGATTCTCCCCCTCTCCGAGTCATCAAAGGCAATGGCTTTATCGCAGCCTCTTAAGGTCATGGCTATGAACTCTTTCTCCTCCTCCGTGAGATTCTCATCCCCTATATCCATCTTGGCCAACCTATCAGCCGTTATCCTCTGCCCTTCGGTCTCTTTCCTTCTCCTAATGATGTCAGCGATCTCCTTTTCCGATATTGTAGCCTCCCCCGTTCTATCCCGACTGACCGCAGCGGGTCTTACTTTTTCCGCCACGGTTTTGTGCTTCTTAACTCCGCCGGCTAGGGGGATCCCTCCAAAAAAGACAAACTCATGCACCCCCCGAACTCCTCATCCTCGTCCTCATTCTCATACCCCACACCGTTAATTACAATCCTATCCCCCACATCCCCGATCCCCAATTGGTCCCCCTTGGGTCCCCTATCCGTCAAGGGCACTTCCTCTAGACGGACTCGGCACACCCTCGACTGGCTCCCCTTGCGCCTAGTAAGGCTGGTCCGGTTACGTTCATCTTGCACGTCTACGGTCTTTAGGACCACTCGGATTCCATCAGGACTTTGGATCGAGAGGGTTTGACTTCCATCCGGCAAATCGACCGTGGTCGCGTGTACCGCGCTCAGCCAGGTCCTCCCGAGGATCAATTCAGAGGAGCATTCTTTTACCGAAAAAATCGGAACCGTGGCCTCTACCCCAGCGACCTCAATCACGGGGCTATGACACACCCCTTCAACCGGTTGCAGCTTCTTATCGGCCACTACCATTGACATCGACACCCCTCAATTTATCTCCAAGCCCAGCTCTCGCGCGATGGAGTCCCTGCATACCGTAGACTCGGACCCATTGTCAACTAGAGCCTTCATCTTTCTCCCACTTACTACCGCCTGGAGATAGCCGCTACCTAGCATATAGAACTTCTTGGCCTCTTCTCCCGAGAAGAAGTTGGCAGGTAGTTCCTCCAGGGTAATGCAGGAAGCCTGCACTTCTTCCTTGGCTGGGCCTTCCACTGGCACCGTGGGTCCCCCAACGATCAGGACTCTAACCTTCCTAGTGATGCTTAGGAGCTCCTCCTTGACACTTTTGCTCACGGCTAGATATTTCAAAAGTGTGCACTGCATGGGCTGCATTAGAGTTCTCCTAAGAGGCGCCACCGTGTCTATTTCGTACAGAATGCACTTCATTTCGGACTTTTTGGACCGCCTTTTCTTAGGCGATTTTGGCGAGGTGGGCTCTTCCTTCTTTTCCTCCACCGCTTTCGCATCGGTCATTGGCTGGTCATTGTCGCCGCTTTTTACTTCCGTACTTTCCGTCACGCTTGCTTGGTTCTCGGATGTCTCGGCCCCGACCTGCGTCCTCACCCTTAGGCAGGGCCTCTCTTCCTCGAGCTGGGTATCTATGAACTTGATGCTTGATACTTAGGATTCCCTAATGGACAACCCTCCCGGTGGCTCCACCATTTGGATGTGAACAGTGTTGGAGGAGTTTCCGACTTCCGGTTTCTTTCCCAGTCTAGCCTTCTGAAGGGTCATCCTCTTGTCCACGTTCACCTTCATTGATGGGTAAAAGGAGACCGCCTCTCCGCTATCTCTCTACACAACCCACTTATTCTCATTTAGCTTGACCACTCTCAATCTTAAAGCCTCCGTGAGATAAGGGCAGTCCCGCTTGATGTGACTTTCTTCATTGCAGTAGACACACCCGGTCCGAGCTTGGGGATTGTTGGGGTGCGGACCCCCCTGTGTGGCTGCCGCTATAGGCGCAGGCGGAGCCGATGGTGGTGGTGCTGGTGGTGGTGGCACCCTAACCTCCGGTCGCGGCCCAGGGGCCCTTGCTTGAGGGGTGTCTCCCCATCTCCCATCCCTAGCATCCTTCCAATGGGATCTCCCCCAATCGGAACCACGACTCCCCCCTATCTCCCGGTCGTTCCTCCAACCTCCCTGGCCACTCGACTCGTTCCTCCACCCGGTAGGCCGTTCTCCCCACCGGGGAACAGGAGGACCAGGTGGCGGTCTATCGCTCCCCCTTGGACCATCGTTCTGTGTCCCTCGCATGTTGCGGAGAGCCATGTCCAAGGTCTCTTTCATCTACCCCTCCCCCAGTGAAAACCACCTCAGCGACTCTCTCAAAATTGGCAGAATCTCTAGAGGCCTTCTCAAGGACCTCTTTCCTCTTTTCCTCGGGCAGGTGCAACATGAACATCACGCACCTATCTACTTCGGACAACATACCCCTATCCACTAGTGCTTGGGACAGACGCTTGAACCTACGGGTAAAGGCTACCAAGCTCTCCCTTTCCCCTCTTGTAATGCGTCTCAAGCCCTCCACGGTTGGGATCAGGTCATCACAGGCGAAAGTCTGCAATAGGCCTGCCCTGAAGGTCCTCCACCGTCCGTTTGAAGGGTAGATAGCTCGGATCGCGGTGTCTAACTCGGGGTCCGAGTGCTGGATGAAATAGTCGATCCACTCCCTCTCGGAAAATCTCTTGCGGTAAGCGTAACTTTCCCATTTCTCCACGAACCCGGTCACATCTCGTCCATCGAAGAAAAGCGCCTCTAGACCCAGGTTGACGTCGTAATAGGGCACCCGTCGGTTGTCATATCGGCGAAAATAGGGACCTTTCATTGACCCATCGATTGCCGGATCGTATGGCTTGTACCACGAGGGATCGGGCTCCTCCACCCGGCCTCGAGGTCTTGATGGCTCCCAGGGGTTCTCTCCGTAGCGGCCCCGCTCATCCGGCCAGTCTGCTTCCCACCAAGCATGGTCCTGACCTCTAAAGCCTCTCCGGGCCATCATCCCTTGACTCCTGCCCATTATCTCGCCAGGCGCCGATGCAGCATCCGCTTCTCTCACGGCCCATCTACGTGGCCTACTACCCGCCTCCGCCGGCCTCTCGTCTTTAAGACCCCTTCTACTTGGTCCCCCTTCCTCTTCTCTCAGGAGTGGTCGGTACCTCCCACTATCTCTTGGAAATTCCAGGGTTTCTCTCATTCTTACGTCCGGCGAATCCCCCCACCGAGATTCTATAGGAAGGCCCCTCGAGCCCTCGATCATCCCTTCCCGCGCAGGCACTCGCCTTTCTGCGTCAGTTCTTTGTCCCACTAAGGCCTGTCTTTCACCGGCGACGCCCTCCGGAATCCTATCGGCCCATCTTCGCGGTCGGCTGTCGGCCTCGACTGACCCCCCCTCTAGCAAGCCTCTCCTGTCCCGACACACCTCTTCCTCTCCCCTGAGTGGTCGATACCCCTGTCTATCTCTAGAAAATTTATGTGTTTCCTCTAATCTTGCTTCCGCATCCATTAGGTCAGCCCACTGGGACTCCACCGGAACGCCCCTCGCGGCTTCGGCTACCCCTTCGTTTACCGGCACCCGCGGCCCCACATCCCTGTGCACTTGCATTTCCGTGCCAGCCCTTTCTCCCTCCGCTGCTTGCCTTCCCCCTGGAGCCATATCCGGACACCCCTCGGCCCTATTTAGTGCCTCTGCCCCCTCTGTCATTTCTTCCACTACCCTACTTAGACTGGCCCCCAACTCGGGGCTCTTCACTATCCCCCTTCTTTCTGTGGTTTCCGGCGGACTAGGGAGACCGGCTCCCACTTCACTCTCCATGCACCCTTGTTGGCAATTTCTAGTTGCTTTCTTCACTATCTTCTGCGTCACTGCCCGGCTCGTCGCCCTCACTACTGTCCCTGTCACCTCCTGAGTTCTCCTTCCTCTCCGATCCCCCCTTTTCCTCACGAGAACCCTCGTCAGCACTTTCTCCTTCCGACTCCTCGCTGGTCACTGTCCACCAAGAATCCCTCAACTTTTTCTCCTCGCTAGCGGCCAAAGCAAGATTCGTTATCGCAAGGTCCGATATACCCCTAATTCTTTCTTGCGCACACCTTCTAATCAGATCCCTGTCCACATCACCTGCCTTCCTGGAGAACAGGGGCTTGCTGAATTCCCCAACGCGGGCCCACCACTCGAAGTCGGTGTCTTCTCTCGACTCCCAGCACTGGGTGATTAGCTCGTGGCCTCCTTGTTCACCCAGCCCTTGGAACCTCCGACCTCCCTCGGTACTCAACCTTATCAATCACGGGGTCCCCGGTGCCAACTCTCCTCAATCTCTTCACTCGCTCTAGAGCTCTTTCATTGATGCCTAGAGGATTTTTCCCTTCCGCTAATTCGGTGGCGAAGATTAGCCGAGCGTCAGGAGACAAAAAAAATTATGCCTTTCTCGTGCAACAGTTCCCCTCGGACACTACTGAGAACCGGACCACCGTTTCCTGCTCGTGAATTTTGAAGAACTCAGTAGTTACCTCTCCTTCCCCTCTAACTTTCGGGAGGGTCACTCCATATTCCCCTCCCCACGTCAAAACCCTATCCAAGGTACCGTAGGGGTCTCCCCTTTCGTATCTAATCATAGGAACCTCACCTCACGCCTGCCAACCTCGCGGCGGCCTCGACCAGTGAACCCTCACACCTAGCACGGCCGACCTCTCTGTCCTCTCTCGGAGTTTGGCGCAAAGCCTCCTCGTATTCTCCCATTCTATCCCAAAATCGGGTCTCCACAAGGTGTGTCCTGGATCTCAGCGGCGTTCCTAGATACCTAGAGTCGTCCTCGAATTTTCTCTCTACTTCAAGCAAAGGCTCCCTCCAAGCCCTAGAGAATCTCAAGCCACTCGCGTTTCTAATGTGGACTGAAAAGGCAGCCAGCATGGTCCAACTCCTCCAATGCTGGGTTAAACTCTGCACCCCCTTCGACCCTAACCTCGCTTCCGTCCTTGTAGGTCTCTAACTCCCAACGAATCCTATTGGAGACGAACGTGGCTCTCATCCCCTCACCGCGAGAGAAGGTCTATCGTGACCTCGTCGAGGATAGTGATCGTGGCCGTTTCAAGCAGCTTGATCCTGGCTAAGGACCCGGGCCTAGCCCTCCTCTCTTCTTCCCAGCACAGAGCAAGGATCCTGTGAACTTCTTCCCTCACTCTTTCCAACCCGACAAGCTCCCCAAGGTTCGGCTCGGTCATCCCCTAACCTCCGTCGACGACACGCAATTGCTATCTGGATCAAGTCTGAGGGGTACAACCCCACTAGCTCTCCCTCGCAGATCTTACCTAAGTACCTCCACGATATCTTAGATTCCCTCGCGTGTCGACCCCACCCCTCAAATGCGTAACCCAGGTCCTCTAGAGTCGACCAATCGCCTCTATAGGGATCCCGAAAACACCAAGTTAACAAGGTGTGTATGTCTGATCCCGTGAACCTGAACTGACTTAGGATGGAAACCCTTCTTCCTACCGCCCTCTTAACAGCCTCAGAGGGGTAAACCCGCTCAAAAATGAAACGGGGGACCTCCATCGGCTCGCTGGAGATGAACCGCGGTATTTATTCCCAACCCCAGTAGGTCACTAGATATTCCTCGCCGCACCCTGCATGAGGTATCAACCCCTCCACTAACTCCCCTAACCGGCCTCTCACAGCTCGAGCGTCCTAGAGAGGGTCCTGCCCACCCCGTAAGCTACGCTCTATCTCAACAAGCCCTTCCTTGGAGAGGAATATTCGGGCCTCTCCCACTACAACCTCCCCCTAGCGACTCACCACAAATCGTAATAACGCCTTACCGCGTCGGACCTCCCCTTCTTCTCGCAGGAGAGTCTTTGTTGGTTCTGTCAACCGAGCCCTAGGTAGGGTGACACTAATAACCTCCGCGATATCTTTTACGGGCTCTATGGACGCCCAGAGAGTTCTCGGGATCCTCCTTATCATCGGCCCTCGAAACCCCTCCGGTTACCCACCTGTTCTTCTCCGAAGAGGCGGGCATACGGAACGTCCGCGACGAGGGATCTGAGTCCCTCAAATTCCCTCAATCTTCTGAATATGACGGATAGCTCACTCCTTGGGGGAACCCCCACGTCCACGCACCGGGTATAAAGCCAGAACAAACCCCTAGCCCGCTCCCTGGATTCTCGAGCCGCTCTAAGCACCGTTACTACCCTTTCCTCCGGGTCTCTTAGGAAAGAACTGGCCACGAATTGGGGCAGGTTAGCGTGAAGGACCCGGGAAGCGCGGGGGACCTCCCCGGGCTCGGCGAAGGATACTAGCGACCACGACTCGAAAGTCCCTTCCTCATAGTCAGTTAACACTAGGTTGTTTGCCAATAGCCTTGCAGACTCTCGATACTCTAAGTGCGTAAGCTGCCCGGTCACTAAACCTCTCCAGACTTCGGTCCACCTCTCTTCGTCGAAAAAAATGGTTGCCCGGATCTCTTGGAAGCGACCGAGGTCGGGTGGGTCTCCTCTCTCCACACCCTCCTTCCAAGTCAGCCTTCGCGCTCGAACCCACATGTAGGCCCCTTCTCTGATTAATCCCCCCTTCTCAACGCTCATCCAATAAGGAGTCACCTGAGGGTCTCCTGGAATCAAGATCTTCTCGGGGTCACCGGCCTCTATCGATTCTACCACCCCTTCTTCACTGAGAACGAACTTCACCATCGGCTCTCGTCGCCCTAAAGACCCATCTGCGATAATCTTCCGGAGAGAGAGTGTAGGTCTTCTCTAGAGAACCCAGTCTACGAAAAATACCCTAGAGTCTCCTGCGCGGCGGAATACCTTGATCGATGCAGTGCGTATACAGTATCCACAGGGCCCAGAAGGTAAGACCCAAACTCCTACCCCTCTCTAGAAGACGCACTATCTTTTCCTCGTTTGCCCTAGGGAACAAGTAAGACGGAACCCTTTGAGTTAAGGGGTATCTCGACCTTGGGAGCTCTCCTTTCCTCGCGAACCTTTCCCTTTCCAAGGACACGAATGCAAATCGCTCTCTAACCCTACTTACCCATTCTCCTCTCACCTCTCTCGCTTCTCGCAATAATTTTTCCAGCCCACCCCCTTGTCGCAGAATTAGGGGTACTACAAGCTTCTCCCAAGCTTTCGGTGCTATGAAAATAACCGTGGTTACTTCAAGGCTTTGTCCAATACCTTGGCCTTCTACTTCTTTGGACTCTACCCACACAAATTCCCCAC
The DNA here is from genome assembly GCA_003427395.1 of Chara braunii. Lineage (NCBI taxonomy): Eukaryota > Viridiplantae > Streptophyta > Charophyceae > Charales > Characeae > Chara > Chara braunii. The sequence goes on along the minus strand of BFEA01000901.1, from coordinate 34,200 downwards.
TGACCGTGGACCTCCCCTCTTCTACCCTTTCCCAATCCGGTAGCTCCCTGTTGCTAGGGATCAGCCTCAGGGCCTCATGGTCTTCTAATGGGGACTCTAAGAAGCATCCCTGCTTTCTATCATGGAACACCATTCATTTAGAAGATCCTATGTGGCACCCTGAAGACCCTTTGGTATCCGTAGTCCCTTCCTCCCTCGCGGTCCCGGGTGGACTCCCTAAAGATCCCGGCACGAATCCTACAAGCCTTGATCCCGTACGGCACCGGGTTATTCACGCAATAGGTGTAGTACCAATGGAGTGACCTAACAGAGAGCTACCACCCCTTTTCTCGCACTATGGACCGCACGACCCTGTCGTACCGCTCCTCCTTCCCGCTCACCCTTCGAAAAACGAAAGACGGGAATATGGCCCTGACGCACCCTGAGGCGCGGGGGTACTCTTCGTCTCGCGCGCAGGTCACCCTCACCTCGACGGGTGGGCAATGCCTAAGGGGTTCAGCCTCAAAGATCTGCCTCAAAATCGGATCTGCCCGTGCCTCCCAATGATCCGCACGGTACCACCCTAGGACCAAATGCGTGACGTATTCGACCCAGGCTTCCTTACTTAAGTAGACAGTTCCTTCCGCACGGATCACCGTCCGCCTGGGTCTTTTCCCGTTCTGGGGCCTGTTCCGGGACCACCTGTCCCCTTCCCAAGTTCCTACTGCGAAACGAGCCCAAAGAAAAACCCCTCTCTCTAGCTCTAACCCCCTCTCGCGACTGGCTAGATACCTCTCCGTGCGGTGGTCTAAGGGGACGCTGAAGCACTCCCTATCTTTGCTTAAATCCGCCTTTTCTATCCGAACCCCTTCTTCCTCAGTACCCTCGACGATCCTAACCATCCCCTTGGACTATTTCTTCTATAATTTGAACCAGCGCTCTCCACTCGTCCGACCCGTCCAGGAAAGCGTCCGGAATAGTGGGAACTGGCCTACCCCCTCGTGAAAATGTCCTACACCCGAACGAGTGGAAGTAGTTAATCTCGTAAGCCCCCAGCAGTTGCATTTCGAGCTGTGCGTGACCGATCGCCTCCTCCCAGCTCTCCAAGTATCCGGTCTCCCTATCAACACCCTCTTCCACGTACAAGGCTATGTCGAAGTGTCCGGTCCACCAGTAAAAGGTATAGCACCAAACATTTACCCCGTCTATATCACCTACACTAATTCCCGCGGGTTCGAACTCCAAAGGCCTCGGGCTCATGGATTCGCCGCTCTCACTATACGCTCCACAATCCCCACTAACACTTGTCAGCCATCCGATCCGTCGAGATAAGCGTCCGGAATTACCGGCGCCGGGCGACCACCTCTCGGGTAGGTTCGATATCTTAGAGAATAGAAATATTTGTACCCATAATCCCTCAGTTCCCCCCGCGAACAGCGGGAGTCGCCTATCGCCTTTTCCCAGCCACGAAGGAAGTCCTCTCCTTGATCTTGTCCCTCCTCCACATAGACACCTACATCAAAGTCCCCCGTCCATAGCCCAAAGGAGTAACACCATACGTCAACACTTCCGTGAGTACACACACTAATCCATTCTGGAACGACTTCTAGGCTCATACAGTATAATCAAAGGAAAATCCCCTAAGTTTCTACTTCCTTTTGGCCACTCGAGACACCACTTCTATCCCGCGAGGAAGAGAAGTCTGTGAGCTCAAAAGGATCAAATGGACCAGAAAAGGAGCGTCGTCTCACTCGGCTACCTTTCTGTCCTCCCCCGTTGAGAGACTCCTTCCCACTCCCGACCTAGAGACTAGTCGCGGACACAGGTTATCCCCGAGGAAGGGTGGCGACCCCCTCCCCAGAGTTGGACCGAAGTCACACACCCGCGCCCTATGTCCCCCACTGAACCGACCTCTAGTCCTAATTAGCCTATCCGGTACCACGCCTCTACTCGGCCCACCTCAAGGGTGGAATTACCCGGGTCCCAGGACAAGATCCACCTATGTATCGGAAATCGCTAGCCTATCTACTCCCTCCCCATTCTCCTCATCGTGAACTCTTCGCACTTCGTTCCCTTCTCCCTTTTCCGCCTCCTGCTGCCTCTTTTCTCTCTTGGAATCACTGGAAGATAGGGAAATTTATAAAAAAGGGTGGAAAGAGCGGAGCTTTAGGAAGAGGCACTCAGGTGAGGTTGATAAGTATACGTACCTTGAGTCTTCAATATTCGTTATCGTAGTCCCAATAGTCCCCCAGTTCCGAGTCCGAGAAATCGGCTAGACACCGGTCCACCCAGGAGTCGGCCTCCGATCCCTCGTCCAAGGTCTCCCAAGTACCCCCTTCTTCTCTAATGCTTTCGCTAGGACGGGTAGGTGTGTCTCTCTCTCCCCCTCGCCCCGGTACCCGTAGCACAACTCTCCTCTCCCCCAAGTCCCGAACCTGTGCCGTTTGAGAGTCTCGCTCCCTTGCGGGAGTCGGAACCGTTGTCAGCCCCCGCGGGTCGAGAATCGCAGCCCTTAACCCCTCTCTAGACACACTTCCTCTTGCAGGACTTTGCCCCTGGGTAGGTGCCCTCCACAACCCGTGCGGATCAAGAACACTTGGTGACCCCCTTGGATCCCAAATAGACAGCGCTACCGTCTCCTCTCGAACCCCTCTCCCCTCTCTCTCTCGTTCTCTCTCCCTCTCTCCCCCTTGAGCAGACCCCCTTATACTATTTCCCCGGACTGTTCTTCTCCCTCCCCTTTCGTTGTTCTTCACCCTCATTCAGACCCCTCAGGCAAACTGTGCACCCCCTTAGTTTTTTTTTCAAGTTTTTAGAAATAAACAGGCGCAAAAACCAAACACACAAAAGGGACTGACTTGCTTTACCCTCTCGAAGGGCGGAAGTGGGAGCCGAGATCGCAAGCGGGCCGGAGCGGAACTGCAAAAAGAACCAAGGAGACAAGCCCCAACACCCGAAAACCCCTCGCCCCCGCAAAAACCCAACAACAAACCCCGACCCAATAAACCCCTCGCCAACGTCGCTCGAGAAGAAACGTGATCACCGTGAAGAATCTGTTGGAGACTACCTTGAAGATGCGTGCCGAAGAACTTGACGCAGAAATTTTGAAGAACGCCGCAAACTCACTTCACTGTTGCCTGTCACGCTGGTCCTCCCTCACCCGTAATTGCTGAGCCGGCCGCAGCCACGGGAGAAATGCTCATCCCCGGCAACGGCGCCACTTTGTCACGGGGATGCTCTCCCTTGGGTGAGGCGCTGCTTTCAGTTCTTACCCGCTGCTGTAACCGATTCTGCGCACTTGCGACACGCCCCCGAAAGACCCGCCGACACTTCCCGTGCGGTCAGGTACCAGATCCGGCCCTGGTCCCTACCTCTCTTTGACCGGATCTTTTCAGAGTGGGCGGCCCGCAGGCGCACAAAGGGTATGCACGCCTAGGTTCCCCTCAAAAAACTCGAGCCGAGCCAATCGACCCTTTTCTTGATGATAACACCTAGGGCAAGGACCGGGAGACGTCACCGACAACCAGCTCGAATCGGACCCAAAGCAAAGTTAGTAAAGGGCCCCAGCGTATGACAAGCGGGACTAGAGCGGCCGCGGGGCTGCCCGACGCTAAGTTTAAATTGACGACCAGGTGAGTATGGCAAAGAAAAAAAAGATCGCAGGGCAGTTAAGCAGTTTGAGCCCCTAGTCTAGAGCTGCCCCGAACGGGCGTGGGAGAGGACTGTCACCGCAGCCGACTCGGGTCGAGTGAAGTCGCGACCAGGTGAGGAGAAAAAATACTGCAGAAAGCAGGTCACAATGGACCTCGCGCAAAAACTTGACAGGTCACGAAAAGCTGCTCAGACGGGGTCAAGAAGAAGAATTGCCACAACAGATCTCCTTTCAAACAAAAAAAAATTATTCGGTACACGAGAGACCACCGGACAAAGGGCAACTTCTCGACTTAGCCCCAAAGGAATTGCTCTAACCAACTCTCCGTACGAGAAGGGCTGTCAAATAAGAGTGGACCTTTTGCCCGGTGACTGACTGAGTCCGTGCTCTTTACGGATTCCCTTGGTCGGCACTTCCGTCTCCCCCTCTCTTGGTCTATTTCCCCCTAAGGTCTCTCTTTCGCTCCCTCGCCCCTCTCTGCTTAGCTCTCCTCCTCTCTTTCTCTCTCTCTTTTTCCCCCTCACTCTCCCTCTCTCTCTCTGTCTGTTACCCACTCACAGACATACGCACACGGAACAGAGGAACACCCCAAACTGGCCCCTTTTCGCAGATATCCGGTTCCCCCGTCAGCCGAAAGCCCGATACCAGCCAAGAAGTGTAGGTCGCCTCACGATAGCCGAACGAAGTGAAGGTGAAATCGATAAGAACCCAGCTCGTAGCCTCCGACGTCAGCTCAGTTATGAAGTACCTAGACTCATTGAACCCCCCCCCCCCAACTGGTCACAGTTAACTAATTGTCGAAACCTCTCTCTCTCTCTCTCTCTCTCTCTCTCTCTCTCTCTCTCTCTCTCTCTCTCTCCTTGCACTCCGTATGCGTCCTCAGGATCGAAGAAGACGAAATACGACGCTTTGCACCCACGCAGTGGGAAATGTACTCCAAACCAGCGCGACAGATACGAAGTAGGTGAACAACTCGAAAACAGACGGCTCGAAGTCGCAGAGTGTGATACGGACGAATCCCTCCTTGAAAGTCGCAGAGTGTGATACCGACGAATCCCTTCTTGGCGGCCCCTACTCAGAGAGTTCGCCCTAGCGAGGCAGCGAACCCATCTCGAGGAGTCCAGCCTCGAAAGTCAAGGAACTTGAAGGCGACGGCCGCGAAAATGGTGAACTCTTCTAGGACTCGAGAGCGGAGAGCGAGCGACAATTTGACTCGCTCAGCGTCAGCAAGGCCGAGGCTAGTGAAAACGCTTATCTCCAACGGCGATGCTCCCGAGCCTGCTCGGTGCCTTCTGCGCACGTTCCTTGGAACAACCTCGCCGCTCCGCTGACTCTCCCGAATCCTATAGCAGGAGCTACTCGGGCACTCCCTTCAGCGTTTGTCTCCCTCATGCTCCCTCTCTTCCCCTCAGCCACTATTCTTCTCGCTACCTGGCTCTTTCGTTCGAGCCGCCACGAGCTTGGGCACTCACGCGGAGCCGAATCCCCTGAGCGTTCCGGAAGCGCCTTCCCGTACGAGCTTTTTCCGACCTCTCGGCTAGCTCCTTCCTTCCTCTTCCTCTCCCCCTCTCTCTCTCTCTCAGTCTCTATTAAGATTTCGGATCGGACGCCTTCCTCCCGAGCGACCCCTAGCTCCGACCTCTCAGCGACCATGCTCCCTAGACATGCGTGCTCGAGCATCTCCCCCTTCGCCTCTCGATTCCGCTGCCTCTTATACTCGCTGCTCGATCTTTCGTCTGACCCGTGCCCCCTTGATGGTCTGCGTCCCATTCTTCAGAGGTGATCCCGCGTCCTCTTCCGCTCACACGCCCCGAGCCAGCTAGTGGAGCCTGCCTACGAGCGTCGATTCCCGAGCGCCCGGTTCGCCTCAGAAGTTCTAAGCACCTTGAACGTGCGCAACCCTCCTATCGTGCGTTTTCTCTCCTCCCCGAGTCTGCACGCCTACCACCCAAATCTGTCTGTCGCACCTCCCGAGCATCTGCACGATCCGGAGATGGTAGTCCTTCGCTCCCTCCCTCTCTCTCTCTATTTTTTTCTCTCAGTTCCTTGATCGCTCGTCTCTAGTCGCGTACGAGCGCCTCAAACTCCGAAATCCCGAGCGTCGTTGCTCTCTCCCCCGAACACGTGAAGACGACCAACGGCCCCCGTGCGCTTGGTGATCGGATGCGCGGACCACCCGTGCGTTCCGCCTCCGAACGCGAGTACACCCGCTGCCC